>PVIW01002041.1:0-33009 GCA_004026585.1 Noctilio leporinus
CCACTGAAGGCCTATTCCTTGTATTCATATACTTGGTTCTGTTTTGCTTGTTGTTAGTTTTGCTCATTATTGTCCCGTAATGGGTGAGATCATATGATATTTGTCCTTCACTGACTGGCTTATTTCACTAAGCATAATACTCTCCAGTTCCATCCATGTTGTTGCAAAGGGTACAAGTTCCTTCTTTCTTTCTGCTATACATAATTCCATTGTGTAAATGTACCAAAGTTTTTTGATCCAATCATCCACTGATGGGCACTTAGGCTGTTTCCAGCACTTGGCTATTGTAAAAGAGAAAGGCTATTTTAGAAATGCAACAACAAGAATCCTCATTCTCCCTTGTTGAGATGACCAAAGCACAAAACTGTGGATAGAAATCAGTTTTTAAAAAACTGAAGCTTTTTAATGAGCATTTAAATAACCTAGATTATATTAATGCTAAGTCTTGAGCCCTAGCCCATGTGGCTCATTTGGTAGGAACATTGTCTCGTAACAAAGTAGTGTGGGTTCAATTCCCAGTCAGGGCACATACTTAGGCTGCAGCCTAATTTCCAGTGTGGGCACATATGAGCTCTGGTCTAGGTATGTGCAGGAAGCAACCAATCAATGTTTCTCTTTCACACTGATGTTTCTTGCTCTCTCTCCTTCCCTCTCTCTCTAAAAGTAATGGGGGAAAAATGTCCCCGGGTGAGGATTAAAAAAAAAAACACTAATCACGAAACAGGCAAAACATCCGCTGCCTTATGACCTTCAATTAGAATGAACTTGGTTTATGGTCAAGACTAGATGCAACGAGTGGTTCCCATTAAGGCTTTAGTGGTTTAAAAAAAAAGCAAGTGGCTTCTATTATTATTACATGTCTTAACCTCCAAATCTACCAATAAATGAACTGGATATGAGGTTCTTAAAGTTTGATACCACTCTCAACCCATACTATGCCTACTAGGTACAGAAAGCATGGGTTTTAGGATCAAGTTGCTATAGGCTGGGATCCTGGCTCTACCACTTATTTACTAAGTAATCCTGAAAGTTGCTTCCTGCCTTTGTCTCAACCTTTTCATACATAAAATATGAATATTAATGCCTTACTGACAGGTCACTTTACAGACTGTATATTTAAATCATCTTGAATTGTTCCTGGCATCTGAAAAACACTCTGGAAATGTCAATTCTGTGAAAACACAGTAAGGGCTTGAGGTCCCAGGTCCTTACCCAAGTCTCTTTCAAGAGAAAGGAAATAGAAGGATCCCAGGCTGACTTATAACACAGACTATTCCCTGTTTAATTTTTATTTTATCTTATTTTTGGGGGGAGTCAAACCATTTTATTGAGGGTCAAAGGGCTGGGAGGACAAGATCAGATGAGCCTGGCCTAGCCAGGATCTCCTCAGCTTCACAGCTGCTGAAAAAAGTCTGTTCAAATTTTAATTAAAACAAACATATAATGATAAAAGCTGTCAACCGAACATAGAATTTCAAGTATTAGAAACATAAATGAATTGACTGAATGAATACTGGAAAAATGAGCTCTTTATAAAAGTGAAGTGGTACATCGTATTTTAATATTATAAAATGCAATTTAATACTGATGCTAATTATTGGTCGTTAGAACAGAAACATCAAAATCCTAAAATATCACCCAAGGTTGAGAAATTAATAGTCTCCTAAAGTAGGGAAAAGAAAATTCCCATTTAAAAAAATCAAAACCATAAAAGAAATTCCTAGGTACAACGTTTTCCTACTATATCTGTAGACTCACTTTAAAATTGAAAATAATCCAGCAGGAACTAGAAATAGGTGTTTCCTAGTTATGCCAAATAACCAGGAAAACAGTTGGATGTGCTACATAACTTTTTGGATTGTATAACGCAGTAGATTTTCCAAAACAAACAGAATAACTATAAAGAAGATAGTGTGGTAGGAAATCTGAAAAGGTACATTTATTTCCCAGAAATGAGCTAGATTAGAAATAATGTCAAATCTTAGCTGTGCTACTATTTAGCTAGGTGATTTATTTTTTTAAAGATTTTATTTATTATTTCCAGAGAGAGAGGAAGGGAGAGAGGTAAAGAGGGAGAGAAACCTCAATGTATGGTTGCCTTTCACCTGCCTCCAGCTACAGACCTGGCTGGAGACGTGGCTTGACCTGGGTTATGTGCCCTAGCTGGGGAATCGAACCAGCAACCTTTGGGTTTGCAGGCCAGCAGCACCTTATCCACTGTGCTACTTAGCCAGTACTGGTAGGTGATTTTTTTAACAAGTCACTTCTAAGCCTCTCTTACCAGTGGTAATTCAAAAAAAGACATTCAGGCCCTGGCTGGTGGCATAGTGGATAAGGCGCCGGCCTGCAAACCCAAAGGTTGCTGGTTCGATTCCCCAGCCAAGGCACATAACCAGGTTACCTGCCAGGTTTCCAGCCAGATCTGTAGCTGGAGACAGGTGAAAGGCAACCATACATTGATGTCTCTCTCTCTCTCCTTCTCTCTGCCTCTCTCCCTACCCCTCTCTCTAAAAATAATAATAAATAAAAAATCTTAGAAGAAAAAAACAAACAAAAAAAAAGGCATTCATACTAATGGCTAAAGAATGAATAATACTTAGAGATGAGAAATTCAGATTTGTCAGAAGTATTCAAATTTCAGTCTCAGGTAGGTGGAGGTGGATGAGGGTATGGGGGGTAATGAAAAATGCAATAAAAAATAACTAGTTAAAGAAAAAAAGGGGAAAAAATCCAGTCTCTGCAAAGCCTGGCAACCGTAAAGTGTTTTATGGGACTGCTGAAGCAGATAGCTTAGATAGACAGAACAGACATATAAATACTGTAGATCTAACTGCAAGGACTTCCATGGCTGCCATCAGCATTGATAAATAACTCACAAAACATCTCCAGAGAAAAAAGGTTCCTCAGTAGGTGTTTCTTGGTTCTTACTTAATTTTTATCAAGCACAGGCCTCATTCTCTAGACCCTGGGTGGCAAACACAAGGCCCTTGGGCCAAATTCGGCCCTCCACCTTGTTTTATCCAGCCTAGCATCTTGTTTCTACCCAGCTAGCTCGCCTAACTGGTACGGAGTAGTCACATTTATACAGTCCCTAAATTACATCCAGCCCTTTGAGGGCAACTGAGAGGCTGATATGGCCCCTGGTGAAAATGAGTTTGACACCCCTGCTCTCTGGACATTCAAACAACAAATGTTTAGTTCCTAACATGTATCATGCACACAGCTAGGCTGAGGATGAATGATGAAGTAAGCAGATATGTCAGCTGGGGAGCTGACAAGCTATAAACTGGAATAAGTATGGCTAGAAGCTGTATCATTTAAACAATGGATAAGAATCTGAGTTGAGAAACTTTCAGAATGGGCCCAATGATTGGAGAAACTGCCATGCCATCCTGAACTTGAACAGTTCATAGATAGTAACAGAAGAATGTACATCCTCAGTCCCATTTGATTTAAGCAAAGAGATAGACTGAACTACAAGATCTTGTTTTCTAATCCTCACCCAAGGATATGTTTATTAATTTTAGAGAGAGGAAGGGAAAGAGAAACATCACTCGGTTGCCTCCTGTACACGCCCCAACCGGAGATGGAACCTGCAATCTAGGTATGTGAACTGACGGGGACTCAAAAGTACAACCTTTTGGTATGCAGGATGATGCTCCAACTAACCAAGCCACCTGGCCAGGGCTAAACTGCAAGATTTTAAAGGATTTTACGCCACTAAGGAAATGAAATACCCTCAATAACATAGGCTGGTTTCACAATGACGTATTACTCAGATCTGAGGTAAACTATTATCATAGTTGTAAAAATTCAGTATACTTTCGGTGATGTTAAAAAAACAAGGTAATTTCTGGAGGGGATACAGTAAAGGGGGTCTGGGCATGGAATAACATTTCAGGAGCAGGTCATGATAAACTGGAGCATTAAATGCGATACTTACTTCCTTCACTCATTCCTCAAGATTATGTTCTTAGCATTTACTGTTTCCTTTAATGGTGCATGCTATGATCATCATGAATAAATAGCTAGCTGGTACTCAGCTCATGACTCACTTGGCTCTCTGCAATCAAGAATGTTTGAATAAGGGGACTAAATGGTAAGGGAAAAAATGTAATAAAGAATACGCTTAAAAAAAAAAGAATATTTGAGATATAGCTGATAAATATAAAGAGCAGAGACTAGAATCACAACAGGGCTTCTATAGCAATTCATCTCACAAATTAGAACCACTTAAATCTTATGAAGTGTCTATGTATTAAACTTCCAATTGGAATACAGTCTTTGTAGCCATAGGACTAGATAAAGAAGTCACTGTTACAAATGAAGTAAAGTATATCCACGTATAGACCACAAAGGCATAGTGTTAGCTTCACAGAACCTGAGGCTCCAACATCCAAAAGTCCCAATCAAAAAAGTCCCATCCTAGGTTCCTTGACACTTACAGAACTTGAGTTTCCACCCAGACTTTTCTCCACTGGTAAAGACTCAATGTCAATGTCAAGTGTCTTTTTATTTTTTTTTAAGATTTTATTTATTATTTTTATAGAAAAGGGCAGGGAGGGAGGAAGAAAGGGAGAGAAAAATCAATGCATAGTTGTCTTTCACTTGTCTCCAGCTAAGGACCTGGCTGGAGACCTGGCTTGCAACCTGGTTATGTGCCCTGACTGGGAACTGAACCAGCAAACTTTGGGTTCATACGCTAGCACCAATTTACTAAGCCACACCAGCCAGTGCCTCTTTTGCTTTTTCACTGAATATCAAAGTCAAGTGGAAATGAGATCTGGTAAGTGTATTCTGAACAAACTAGACAATTCTATTAAGGGGGGGGGGGGGGATCCCAATCTGGTCATCTATTACTATGACCTAAATTTCAGAAGTGCCTCCATTTGGCTTAATAGCATTACATTTTTTTCAGGATTACTTCTCTGTACAATCTCATACTACTAGAACAGTACAATTTCTTGTGTTTGGCTTCTTAAAAGCTTTCAGGTATCTAATTCATTGGGATATTAATGGTAAAATACATCACTGCACTGAACTCACACAGATTTCAAAGGGCAGGGCACCATATCTCTAGTAGTATTACTATTTCAGCCAATTTAACCAGAATTTGTATGGAAGAAACATATCTAAAAGATATGGAGTCTCATACCACAGTCATCAAGAAGGGCAAAGAACCATGTTTTTCCTCTAAATATTATAAAGTCTCATATAGAAACTAATCTGAAAGCAAATCTTGGTAGGTCTAGATGGCAACTATTCACTAATATAAATAATACTGTAGTGAATTCCACATTTCTGATAGGGTTTTTTGTTTACATTTTATTTTTCGGTCTGATCAATTTACACTTCCACCAAAAGGAACTGATAGGAGGAACAGGACACAGCAAAGCTTAACATTAGACTCTTAAAGTCTCAAAAATAAAAGCATAGCAAAGCAAATCAAAACAAAACAAAATACTCTACCTCATGGATGAGTTTCACTACTTGGAAACAATGACATGAATCAAGAATGGTTTTCAAGTGACATGAAAACTGTTGATAAATTTTCACATCTGAATTCTTTTCTGATTTTTGTAGTGAGCAAAGAGTATTAAATATGAATATATATGTATATATATTTTTGGTATCCCAAATTAACAGAAAATTCTATAAACAATTATCAAGGCAAGAAGACAACTAACATCATTTATTTCATAAATCTTTACTGAATGATCACTTTGTTTCAGGTACTTTCGCATGTAAGAAATCCGAATTATTTAAGAGGTCTTGCCTCAAAAAAGCTTGCCTTTTGTACCCTTTATAGTCTGGCGATCTTACAGCATGTAACACTTGCCTGCCTAATTGCCGGGATAGAACGTAACTCAGACCATAGCTAGAAAATGGAAATCCTTTCAGGGCACTGTACTGAATGATCAATTTAAAAATCAAGATTTCCTAAGAGGGAAAAAACCCAAAGTCAATACAATCCAACTGAACAGACTGTGCTCATGTGGCTTCATAACAGCACACAGTAATGTTTACCCAAGTATCTACAGTCAAGAGAAATTCAAATATTGACAGGAAAAAAAATACCTTTTACTTTCCAAAAAATAACTAATACAATTATTATTTTCATTTCTTTGTAATTTACTGTAAATCCTGCTTTATTTGAGTCTTACAAGAGGAATTTCTCTTCAACAGAAGAGAGTTCCCCAGGTTTCCTGCATATGTTTGGGAATATGTGTACCACACAGAAGAGAACTTGTTACAGGAACTACATGCTCCAGAAAGGAAAGCAGATCAGCTTAGTGTGAAGGGTCAGGTTCCTGGGAAAGCTCTGCATCTGCTAAAAGTCTCTGCTACTTGCTTACATGCCATGTGTTTCAGAAACCAGCACAGTTATTAACCTCTCTTTCACTGATGAAGATATTGGAGCTTGGAAAGGAATGACTTGCTCATTGTCAAAACTGCTAGGAAACAACAGAGTCCAGATCTACATGCAGATACCTTGTGTTCTGGGGACTGGCTCATCTCCCTACAACAGTTTGAATTTCTATGGTTGGGTGAGGCTTTTTCCTCCTTTAAAACTTTTTCACTATTAGAGACTAGATAAATTCTTTTTCTGCTCCTGACTTTAAAAAAGAACTGGCTTCCAAGATCCCAAGGATATGGTACAATACAACTCAATTTCACATAACAATGAAGACAGATTACTGGATGCCAGCCAAGTATACAATCTTAATTATGCATGGAACTTAAAAAAAAAAAAGCTCCATATCATTAATTTATTAGTCTTCAAGTTTCTATAAAAAGTATAAAGAAATATATGACCTCTTTAAAAATTTACTTAAATATAAACAGTAGTCTAATTTTAAGAAATATATTCAGTGTTTGCAAAAATGCACTCCAGTTTCCATTGCACCAATTCTCTGTACCAATATTTTATTTTATTTTATTTTATTTATTTACTTGTAAAGATTTTATTAGTTTTAGAGAGAGGGGAAGAGAGAGAGGCAGAGAGGAAAAAAAGACCATCAGCGTATGGTTGCCTTTCACCTGCCTCCAGCTAAGGACCTGGTTGGAGACCTGGCCTGCAACCTGGTTATGTGCCCTGGCTGGGAATCGAACCATCGACTTTTGGGTTTGCAGGCCAGCGCGTTATCCATTGTGCTACCAGCCGGGGCCACGTGCCAACATTTCAAAGTTGTTTAAAAGAATATATAGCATCTGGAAAGAATGGTATCTCTGGATTAGCATATGTGAATATGAAAGCCCTTTATAAACGCTAAAGCAAAATTATCATTAACATTATTTAATTTTAAAGTATTTGTTCTTCCTTAAAATAGTTCCTAGAAATTCATGGTTACTTTTTGTTAATAAATGTCCAGATATCCTTAGGCAGAAAGTAAAATGTGGAGAGAAAACTATAGGTACTAAGGCAACATAGGTTTAATCAAAGTTTCATTAGTAAATTTCTAAATAAAATTCAGGTGCCTCAACTATAAAATGGAATAATAGCTAGCTAAATGAGAGCCTTAAATGAGAAAATATCTACTGTCCAATGCTAATTACCATTAGCTCTCACCCTTTCAGGGAGTTGTTTTCTTTATAAGGGTGCAGCCTCTGCATAGGGACAAGAACTGCCCTGCCCAAAACCTGTGGCTGGGAATCAACCGGCTTTTTAGTAGGTTTGGGATTTCTTTTTCTGTTATTTATTCATTCAGGCACTTTTTAAAAGCATTTATTAACAGTACAATTTACTTATTCAAAGACTCCCTGAGCACTTACCTACCCTGCAGCAAGCTAAACACACAAATGCCCTAACACCTGCCTGAAAAAAGCTCACAATCCAGTAGTAAAGACAAATCTTAAACAGATTACATAGTGCTCTAAGTGCTATGATAAAGAAAAACCTACACCGGCCTGCGAACCCAAAGGTCGCAGGTTCCATTCCCCAGCCAGACACATAACCAGGCTGCAAGCCAGGTCTCCAGCCAGGTCCGTAGCTGGAGGCAGGTGAAAGGCAACCATACACTGATGTTTCTCTCCCTCTTTGCCTTCCTCTCGTCCCCTCTCTCTGAAGATAAATAAAATCTTAAAAAAAGAAAGAAAGAAAAACCTAGAGCTGGTGCATAGCCCTAGCCTCTTCCCTCTCTTGGGAAAGTAGATGAAAATCTTTGCTCTCTGCAAAAAAACAGAAAAACCTAGAATTATGGAAGGCCCAAGTAAAAGCATTTAACCTGGTAAGGGAAGACAAGTTGGAGGAGGAATCTGAGATGAACCTGGAAAGACAGAAACTTTGTAGGAAAACAGAGAAAAAGATAAGGAGCTTTGCAGACATAAGGAATACTCTGAGCAAAAGCACTAACAGGGCAGACCAAATCATATATTTAAGAAACCACAAATGCAATGTGGCTGGAGCTCAGGGGGAATAGAGAAGACTGATAAGGCAGACAGACAGGAGCTTCCTTTGTCAGGCTGAAGCTGGGAAATTCATTCCAACACTATGTAATAATTTGCTGAACTTGTGTAAACAGGGTGACTTCAGTCTTATTTGAGAGTCTAATGTACTAGTTCCCCCTAAATCTAACTTGCTTAAAAATAAATAAAACTTGGCTTTGTGATGGGTATAAGAACTCTAGACACTAGTCATTTTCCATCTAGCAGTCAGGAAACAGTGCTAGAGAAACCAAAGAAGTTACCCGAACTAGGTAATTGTTGAGGTATGTGTAGCAAACTTCTCCGGCAGTCTTTTGCTCTGTTGACTCATAGAACTGAATATACAGCAGACCCTCAATACTTGCTAAATTAAATTACAGAAAGGAGAGAGAGAGTGGGGAACCTTTAATGCACTCTTTGTTCAAGGGCCAAGTAAAATGAAGACTTTAAAACACGGGCACTTCTTTTGCTTTACCCCTAGCTTTCCCTTCCATGAACTTGGTTAACACATTTCTTAAGATTCTTTAGTCTGTTTTCAGATCAGACTACTTTTAGTTGTTGAGAAAGGTCTTAAAAGCTAGGAAATGGGACGTCTGTATTTCATTACTAAGTTATTACATTCTGACATTTAGTCTCCAAGTTAGCTAGTTAGCTTTAGTAAAAGCCATGATTCATTCATGATTCATGGTCAACAAGTACTGACTCTGAACATGCAAGTCAGCATGATCAAGGGAAAAAATTCAGCGTGGATGGATGAAGCAAAGAGTGTGTCTGTTTGGGAGCAATGAGGAAGGGATGTGACTTAACAAGCCAGGTGGAAGCATTCAGGTTTTATCTAAATATGGTCAGGGCGTCAAGTTTTCAAGCCAAGTCAAACCTGCATTTAGCCACAAAGTGGCAGATAAATTAGAAGTGGGAAACATAGGAAGCAAGGAAACCACTTGGGCTGCTGCTGGCATTTAGATGAAAAGATGGCAGTTTTGACCACATGGTGGCAAAGGTACAAAGGCTGTCACAGGCTACAGCATGGATCAACCTTGAGGACATTATGCTAGATGAAAAAAGCAAGTCAGAAAAGACAAATAGGGTTCCCCTTATACTGCACACCTAATGTAGTCAAACTTGTAGAAACAGAAAGTAGAATGGTGGTTACCAAGGGCTGGAAGAGTGGAAAATTGGGAGTTAATAGGTACAGAGTTTCAATTTTGGAAGATGAAAATGTTCTGGAGATCTGTTGATCAACAGTGTAAATGTACTTAACACTACTAAACTGTATATAAATGGTTAAGGTGGTAAATTTTATGTTGTGTGTCTACCACAAGTCTTTTTAAAAAGGCATAACTTGGGAGTGAGGCTTTTAAAATTTGTTTTGTTTTAGTATTCTGCTCTATTCAACCTCTGAGCAATGCCTCATGCTATTTTACTGAATTGTAAAAATTAACATAGCTGAATGAAATGTGATTTGCAGGGCACCAAAGTTCCATATAGCCCCACATTGCCCAATTACTTGTCATATTACTCAACATTTCCTCAAAGTTACTGTATTTTTTTTTTACAAAAACATGCTTAAAATATTATCGAGAAATAACTCAAAATGCTTATAAGAAGTATTACATAGAATTAAAAGTAAAACCACACCAATTCTCTCACCATCCTACTTCTGGTGGGTATGCAGTAGTATATATATCAGTTTTATTTTTTGCTTAATTTTGATTTTTTCTGTTGCCTAGTGATGTCAAATACCTTGAATTAGAGTTTAATAAATAGTTAGGGAGGTAGACTTAGTTAAGTCTTAGTGACCAACTGGTTGAAGCAAAAAATCTAGAATGACACAAAAAGAAAAGATATTTAGGGAAGGAGAAAACACACTCATTTCTGAAACCACTGAGTTTGAGATTGACAATAGGATGAGTGAAATATGAAATTCTAGAGCTAGCTGACTACAATTACTGAGATGAGACTCAGTGGAACATGTAAAGGTTCTCACACACAAAAATAATTTAAAAGAAAAATCTTCAAAACGTGCCATACCTACCTCAGGCGGCAAAGAAAATAAGCCTAAGGAGGCATACCTCAGAGATACTGTGGGTTGTTCACACTACAGCAATAAAACAAGGGTCACAGCAAAGCAGGTCATAATCTTTTTGCTTTTTTTTAAGTTTTACAACTTCAATTTGTAAAATACGCAACATCTGTGAAGCACAATAAAATGAGATATGCCAACACAGTACAGTATTTTAAAAAATAGAACCTCATAGATGTGTTAACACCTCCCCATTATAAACTTCCAGGAATTCTTGATAACAAACATATCTGTAAGAAGTGGCAAGTCCCAGAAAATGGAATCAAAGAAAAAGTGAAAGTCTTAATAAGAGACAAGTTTACTACATGCCATAATTTCGTGAAAATGGCAGACCAAGAACCCGTTTTCAGACAAGAAGGCCATCTCTGATACCTATCAAGTTTCTCTATTGCAAGAACATTAAGAAAAGCAAGGGTCATGATTATCAACAAACTACGTGAGGATTAAGAATAAGGAAAAACAAAATTTGAAACTAGGCTCTATCCTCATCACTGGAATATCTAATTACAGCTTTCCACCAAATATTATGCAGCAGTCAAAAGCTTGGGGTCTGGAGTCAGGCAAACCTGTATTCAAACCTTAACTCTCACTCCTTAGCTATTTGACTCTAGGTGAGTGACCTCTTCTAGCTCCAGTTTTCTCATATCAAAAATGAGAGTTAACAGTAATTACCCACAGAAGTATTGTGAGCATTAAATGAAATACAAATAAAGCACTTGGTATCATGCCTGACCCACAGTAAGTGCTCCATAAATATTAGCTGAGATTATCCTCTATAAAATATGATCAATTCACATACCCGTAAGATTGAAAAGAAGCAACCCCACATGTATAATACCTAGCTGCACAGGAAGAACTCAAACAGTAGATATTATTACTACCCACTTTTAGGGAACTGTTACCACTCAATGTTAAACTGAGTATGTTTCAAATGGTATAGTGCATTGTTTAAAAACACAATGGGTCTGGAAATTCTGAGTTCAGATTCTGACTTGCCTTTTATTATCTATTTTGAGCAAGTTATTTTACGTCACATTTTGCCTTCCTATTTTCACCTGTAAAATGGGAAAAATAAAATTAGTACCTATCTTTTGGGGTTCTTGTGAGGATTAGACAACCCTTTTATTTTATAACATTTTATTTATTTTTAGAGAGAGGGAAAGGGAGGGAGAAAGAGAGGGAGAGAAACATCAATGTGTGGTTGCCTCTTGCATGCCCCCAACTGGGGACCTGGCCCGCACCCCAGGCATGTGCCCTGACTGGGAAACTGAACTGGTGACCCTGTGGTTCGCAGGTTGGCACTCAATCCACTGAGCCACACCAGCCAGGGAAAGACAACCAATCCTTCTTTTAAGTGCTTTATACATAAAGCCCTACAAACAAACATGGGACATAAATACCATATAAGTATTAGATTTCTTTTTTTTTTAACTTCATTTGTATTGTTTAGCTGCTCTTATTTAAATAGCACTATACATTCTGTCTGAGGCTGCTCTGCATCAAAGAAATGAGAAAATAAGTTGAGGTGTGAATCATCCCTTTGCCCAGCCTAGCAGCCACTTGTGCATGCTACCGCCATTAGTCCCTCACTAGCTGTCTCAGTTATCAGAGCCACTGCAGCAGTAGTGCAGGTTTTGTGTTCCCGTAACCCTTATTCTACTTAATAATAGCTTCAAAGTATGAGAGTAGTAATGTTGGCAATTTGGGTATGCCAAGGAAAAGCCATAAAGTGCTTCCATTAAGTGGAAAGGTATGTTTGTCTAGTTACGTACCACTTAACAATAGCCATGTGTTCTGGGAAATCCGTCATTAGGTGATGCTGTCATTGTGCGAACGTCATAGTGTGGCCTTACGCAAACCTAGATGGTAGACAACTACACACCTAGGCTATACCATATGGCTTGTCGCTCCTATGCTACAAGTCTACGAAGTTTGTACAAAACAGCATGTGATTAAATCAAGCACAATGAAACTGACACAATCTAGAGATGCAGTAAACCAGGAACGTGTGAGGCCTCTGTGGGCATGACACAGCATGCCATTTATAGCAAACTTTCTTTTCAATAAGCATACCTAAAAATGATTAAAAGTATAGCGTAGTAAATACACAAACTAGTAATACAGTTGTTACATTATCTCTTGTTGTTACATTATCAGGTCTTATGTACTCTACATAATTGTATGTGCTACATGTTTACACAACTGGCAGAGCAGTAAGTTTATTTACACTAGCATCATCATAAACACATGAGTAATGCACTGCGCTGTAACAGCTACCATGAGACAGGAACTTTGCAGCTCCATTATAATCTTATGGGACCACCATTGTATATTTGGTCCATCACTGACCAACCACGAGGTCACTGCATAGCGCATGACTATCAAAAAAAAGTATAGCACGTAGTATATAAGGTTCAGTAATAACCAAGGTTTTAGTCATTTGCTGGGGATTTTGGAAATGTAACCCCACAGATAAGGGAGTATCTACTGTACTAGTATTTTCTATACACACCCCATAAATCTTCATCCCTGAGTAAATTGGAAGAGATATCTACAGAAGTAAAAATACAAGTAAACATACTTTAGTATTGAGGGGGAAGTCTTATGTTTGTTTTAAGAAGGGCACAAAGTCCTATGGGCTGGCTTTTGTAGCTGACCTACAAAGTGAACAAAATACTAAATGGTATCAGCAACAACAGAAGTGGTAAACTGTAGTTCATCTATATAAGTCTGTGCCTCTTACCAGACTGTGAGCTCCCTGACAAAAAGCTCTTATTCATCACCAACATCGACTACATTGCCTTCTGTACACAGAAGGTGTTCAATAGTGACTGAATTAGTCAGTGAGTACCTCCTCCTTGTGGAAGGTACTATGTTAGGAGCCTGAGGGCCCATAATGGCTCATTTATGTTGATGCCAAACATTTCAGACTCTTTAAACATTAACAAGGCCAGGTTTGATTAAAGAGCTGCAGCTGCAATTGCACCTGCTCCCAACCCAGACTTACTCCCACCAGCAAAGCTACCCTCCTCTACATGGCTCCTGAAGCAAATAAAATAGTTCTCTCAAATAACAGAGCCACTTCCTCCGCAGCTCTGGAGGTGGTCTTTCTGCTCAGCGAAGGAGGCAACCTCCAGAATCTCTGGTCCTAAACATGTGATGGTTAGCTACAGCAGGTGCTGAGTAAGCCGGGTCGACTTCCAGATGAAGTCTTGCCATCTAGAATTCTGAATTGAGGATGCCAGACTCAAGAACATCTGGATTCGATCCTCTGGCTTCGAATGTTCTCCAAGAGGCCAGGAAAGAGTATACTGTTGCCAGTATGTGTATGTGTAAGCGCGTATTGAAATACTGTACTTTGGATGAGTCCAAGACTTGGCAAGTGGATGGAATGTAGCACATGGAACTTCCTGAATAGAGAACCATGCAAAGGGAAGGGTTTCCTTGCAAAACATAAACCAGGAAAGGTGTAAATTGCCCCTCTGTGTTCCATTTTGGTAGAATTCACCCAGGATAATAAATACTTGAAAGTTAGGTGGGGGGAAATGCTCCAGAAGTATGTGAGAGGCAAAGCAGCACCATTAACCTCAGAAAGCAGTAAGTTTATCATATAGTAAGTCTTTACTTCCCTGCCTCCAAGGAGATAAATATATATGTGATTATAATTTGGTACATGCAGAAAAAAAATATTAAGCTGTGGACTCTGGCAGATTGGTGGTGTTGAAATTAAACAGGGTGAGCTTTGGCAGCTGCACTATGCACTTTTTCAAATTCTTACATCATTACTATGGTGAGGGCATTGTACCAAGCTGGCATGAGTTCTAACATGATTTGGAGAGAGAATTTCTTGCCTTTTTAAAAAAGGTGACCTACAAATAGCCTTTTTTTCATACAACAGGGAAATAAATATTTCTCTTTACTACAGATTTTGTTTAAAAGGACAAAACCATATTACCAAGTTAGTAAGAAAGTGTTAGGTATAATTCTGAAATTTAAAAAAAAATTTTATTGTTGTTGTATTACATCCATCCCCTTTTTGCTCCCCTCTGTCCCCCTCCCCACCCACCCATTTCCCCCAAAGTCAATCCCCCCTGTTGTCCATGTCCATGGTTCCTTAATACTAGGTTCTTGTCTAAGCTGCTCCCATTTCTTGCCTCTGCCTCCCCGCTTCCCCTCTCCCCCCAACCCCTTTTCCCCTGACCTCTGAAGGCCTATTCCTTGTATTCATATACTTGGTTCTGTTTTGCTTGTTGTTAGTTTTGCTCATTATTGTCCTGTAATGGGTGTGATCATATGGTATTTCTCCTTCACTGACTGGCTTATTTCACTAAGCATAATACTCTCCAGTTCCATCCATGTTGTTGCAAAGGGTACAAGTTTCTTCTTTCTTTCTGCTATATAGAATTCCATTGTGTAAATGTACCAAAGTTTTTTGATCCTATAATTCTGAAATTTTAAAGGATGCTCAAACACAAGCTCTGTGAAGACTTCTAAAATGGTACATGAATATCTCTTAAAACAGTGATTATCCACATCTGTAGCAATAAAAATTCAGTTACAAAGAATGATAATCACCTTCATATTTATGCTCCAACATTGGCAGCTTAAGGTGTATCCTATATATATATTTTTTAACTTTTTAAATATTTTTATTTATTTACTTTTAGAGAGAGGAGAAGGGAAGGAGAAAGAGAGGGAGAGCAGCAGTGGTGTGGGAGAGAAACATAGATTGGTTGCTCCTCATGCGTGCCCCCAACTGGGGACCTGGCCCATAACCCGCATGGGCCCTGACTGGGAACCGAACCAGGAACCCTTTGGTTTGCAGGCTGGCAACTCAATCCACTGAACCACACTAGGCAGGGCTATATTTTTTATTTTTTAAGATTTTATTTATTATTTCCAGAGAAAGAAGAAGGAAGATAGGCGCAGAGAGAGAGAGAGAAACATCAGTGTATGGTTGCCTTTCACCTGCCTCCAGTCACAGACCTGGCTTGCAACCTGGTTATGTGCCCTGGCTGGGGAATCGAACCAGCAACCTTTGGGTTCGCAGGCCGGCACCTTATCCACTGAGAGTTACCAGCCAAGGCTTAAGGTGCATCCTTTAGAGGCCAAGAATGGGGCACCCTCCCTACCACCTTCAGCCATGAGGACTTGAACAAGTTATTTGACCTCAGTGTCCTCAAATGCAAAATGAAATAGTAATACCACCCTAAAGATAGTTCTCATAATATCAAGTACATGGCAAATCTTCAGTGAGTAGCAGGTATGCTTATAAAAGATAGAATCTTTTAAACTGGTGTTCAATTCAACTACCACATGCTTACTGGAGCTAAGTGGTCTGACTTTTTCTCCACTCAAAGATTCAAGAATGGGAAAATTTTACTATCAACTGGTTCTGAGATCAAGATTGGGTTTGAGCTCTTTGAACAAGTGATATCACAAAAACAAGACTGTATTACCTGTATCCCTCAAACAACATAAAAATACAAAAACAACAACAGCAGCAACAACGAAAAAGCAAAACCAAAAAAACCCCAGAAAATTTCAAACCTGAAAAATGACAGGTTAAGGAAAGAGAGGGTGGGGGTCTCTTAGCCCCCATAAAGTAGATGACATAAATGAACATGTGTAAGAGGGGAGGACAACAAAAAACAACCTTCAGAATTATCTTCTGGACAGTGGGACCCCTGCAGCACAGGCTTCTCCCACGAGGTGAGTATTGTAGGGACCCATATGTATCAGTGCACCAGCTGGCATTGTGAGAGGATATGTTCAGTTTTAGTGAATTGTTTTAAAGACTCTTAATGAGTTTGCCCATTTCATGATGGGTGATTTACAGGTGCACCTGCCTAGACCTCACTGAGTGTTCAGCAGTTTTTGGGCAAAAACAACATGACCCCTGTGCCCCACCCTCCCTATTCACCTCATCTCACCCAGAGTGACCTTGTTTCTCCGGATGCAAAAAAGTCCTCAAAGGGAAATATTTTGCCAATAAAATATTCAACTTTTTATAAAGAACATCAGGTGTTTTTGAGGGGTCCCCACTCATAGACCAATGTGTCTTTTTTCCTCTCATTTTTATCATGAAATGTTTCAAATTTTCATAAAAATAATGACAATAATAAAATGAACTATCACTCATACTTAACAACAATCAAGATTTTGACAGTTTGCTTCAGATATGATTACTGTTACTTTTTGAGGTATAACTTGCATAAAATAAGAGAACAAACCTAAAGTTTAATGAATTTTTACAGATGTTTACATAGGACAAATTATGGAACATTTACAGAACAGCAGCTCACAAGACTTCTCCCCAAAAAGTACCTATTATTCTGCCCTGGCTGGTATGGCTCAGATGGTTGGAGCAACATCCCATAAGATTGCTTAAAACTGCAGGTTAGATCACTGGTCAGAGTGTATACAAAAAGGCAACTAATCAATGTTTCTCTCCTCCTCTCTCTCTCTCCCCAATGAAAAATGTCCTCAGGTGAGGATTTTTTAAAAATTCTGTTATTCTAAACTCAGCCATCATTTCTTACTTGTTAGGTTTTCCTTTCAAGACTATTAACCAGATCTAGATTTTCCTTTTTCTGTTTTCTTAGTTTGCCAATGTCTATTTTAATCATACTTATTTTAGATACAGTGACCCCATTAAACTGAAGTTTATAATAAAGCCCTTAATATCAGTAGTAATAGTAAAAATATGCAAAAGACCTAAAAACTGTTCTTTAAAAAGTCTATATACTTAACAAATACCACAAGACCTCAACCATAAGTGGAATCTAAAGAACAAAACAAACAAATGAGCAAAACAGAACCAGAGACATGGAAACAGTGAACAAACTGACAGCGACCAGAGGGGAGGGGGTGGGGAATAAAGGTTTGGAAAAGATGGGGAAAGGTCTACTCAAGGAACAAGTATAAAGGACCCATAGACATGGACAACAGGATAACAGACTGTGGGAGAAGGGGTCAATGGTGGACGAATGAGGACAACTGTAACTGAATAATAAAATTTACAAATTTTTAAAAAGTTAAAAGGATATATAGGTAAATTTGAATAAAATAAATAGGAAATAATCTTTGGTTTAGTAAATATGTCCCATGTTATACCTGTTAATACCTTAAAAATTACTCAATGTTTATATGAAATTTTTCCTAAATTCTACATATTTACAATGTACAAAAGCGCCCCCCCCCCATTTTTAAAGGGGCAGAAGATTGAGAATGCCAGCATAAAAGACCAAAGGGAAAAATGGAATTCATTTTTTATTTAAGTAAATACTAAAGAAAATGCACTAGACAATTTGTAAATAAGAAAGCCTATAATCAATATGTATTTCTAAACTAATTTAAAGAGAATATTTAACTAAAAATTTAAAACCTTAATACATTAATTTTCTATGGCCTATCAAGTGTCTGAATAAATCCCACCTCAATTACTTTTTGTAAAGTTCACAACCATGTTAAGGCCATGCTCCCATGCCTAGAAGCTGACAATCTTCCTAAGTGAGCCACATCTCTACACAATTTTAGATTCAGTTACATACACACAAATTAAAGGAGCACCCTGATCAACAGCTTTTTCATGGAGTCAAGTCCTAAGTCTGAACAATATATTTTACATCACCACCTTTCAGTAACTGCAGAATTCAGTATTTCAATCAAACGATACAAGCTAGTTGATCTTACATTTAGCAATAATCACCACTGTTAAATTAGTACGTTCCTGTGACTGGACAACATATGGCTGTGAATTGCTCTGACATATGTAAACCAAGCACTTCTATGGTCAGCTGCAGCACAGCGGAGCCCTGACAGAGTATCTCAACGCTGTGACAAGTGTAATACCACTACCTTATCAGAAGCGTTGTTGGAAGCCAAGATAACACAGAGAGAGGGTGTTACTTCTCTCACCTCCTCAGCACTCTTCACCCTCTTAGACTAACATGGAGTGAGCTATGATTTGACACAAACACCCTCTCCTCACCTCCACATCCTGGAGCAGCACAAATAAAGACTCTAGGTCTAACAACAAAACTTTGATGAGTCCATTCGTGTAACCCAGTATCTCTAAAAAATAATTAGGAAAGAAACTTTGAGATAAATTGCTTTAATCAGTTTGCTTTCAGATACTCTAGCTAAGACTCTACTGTGGAAACAAAATTTTGAAAAAGTAGTTAAGAAAGCCCCAAATGGAAGGTACTCAATGAGTATGCAGCTTACAAAGAACTGACAACTACTCTTGCACTTCTACACGGATCTTAGTTTCCATTCAAAATGCTAGCTAAGCATTTACAGTTAGTCACTTCTATAGATGTTATTCATGAAAGTCTTTTGCCCTGGCTGGTGTGCCTCAGTGGATTAAGTGTCAGCCTATGAACCAAGGGATCACCAGTCCAATTCCCAGTCAGGGCACATGCCTGGGTTTCAGGCCAGGTCCCCAGTTGTGGGCATCTGAGAGGCAACCACACATGGATGTTTCTCCCCCTCTTTTTCTCCCTTCCTTCTCCTCTGTCTAAAAATAAATAAAATTAATTTTTTAAAAAGTCTTTTAATAAAATCCATACAAAAACAGACCAATTATCATAACTGGTTGCTTCTGATCACTGTTTATTTTAGAGATATAAATAATCACCTGCCAGTTACTAGCTTCATTGTAACCAAGATCTTAAAGGATGCTTTGATCTCCAAACTGATTTATTAAGCTGCAAAATAACTATCTCTGATATTTGAAAGATTAGCAAGCTATCTTTTACAACTTTCTTCTATCTGCCCTGATCTAAAAAAAAAATGTAGTATCAACTTAAGTCAGGATCCCCTCCCCAATGACCTTATCCTAGAACCACCTCTTGTCATATGAACCACAAAAATGTTCCTATTTTTCATTGCTTTTTAAACTTAGAAGTTAAAAATAAGACATTTGATACCCACCTCCCCCAAAAAAGATGCACACTATAACTTTCTAGAATAGATAAAGATGTTGGGGTTATAACATCTCAATGAAATACTAAGTTTATTTTTAAATTAACTTAATGTACTTGAATTTTATGTACTATTTAGATAAACAATAAATTAAGCAAGGGACACTTAAAGTTTAATATAAACATTTACCAAGTGCCTGATACATATCTGAACAAATATCTCTATTTTCACTAAGTAGAAAAGATAAGCCTTGTACACAATCCTAATACAAGGTACACCATGAAAAATGTTATTGAACCACGGAGAAAAAAGAAAGATACTGAGAGAAATCTGAGATGTTAGAGAGAATCTAGCACTGGGAGAATAACTGATTTTACCCAGTCCAGACCATATTACTTTCACCTCCTCTGAGCAATAGGAATTCATGTGAAGTCTGGCATAAGAGAAACCAAAGTTCTGCAACCTTGAGCAAATCACATTCCATACGTGAGAGTCTCCTTCTTCACATATATAGTGAATGCAATGCCAAATACCTTGCAGGACTATAGTGAAGATTAAATGTGAATGATCTATATATTTATATAATGTAGATTTATATGTACTATTTGTATATAAATATATATATGAGGTCTGTCCTGAAAGTATCGGCTGCTCAAACTATTTTAATTATACAGGCATTCGCTCAATGCTGACACAGAAGACCTCGTATATTTTTATATACACTCAAAATGATATTCCTAAATCAATATACATTTACATATATGTGACATACATAGAGGGGTGGCAAAAGTAGGTAAGAACTCTGTGACAAAGTGTGCTAGAATATAGCAAGTAGACTACAACAATGTATAAATAATAAAGGCCAACAATTTGAGTGCCTGTGAGATTGTCCCTAAGTGTACTGTGCCACTGTGACATTCTTTTGAGTTAATAAAGCTATTTACTGTAATAATCATAACCTATAGCCTGCAGTGTTGCCCACACAAACTGTAAACCTACTACTGTTGCCTACCCCTATATATTGAATATGTCTATTTTAATTTGTGTATGTATACAAGCTTTACTTATAGATATATAAATTATACTGCCTGACACAAAAATAGTTCAAGAAAAGGAGGTATTTCTTTGTAATCCTATGCCAGGCACTATTAACCCCTGCATCTGAACACTATGAGCTATGTTTTTTAACTGATTATTTTTTCAAAATTATAAAAAAGAAAATGCCATGTGATTTACTTCTTAACTTCCCACAATGAAAATAAACCCCAGAAAAACAATATTTCTAAACAGTAGTTGTTAAATTAAGTTATAAAAGGATAAGTTTGAACAAATGGATCATGAGAACATAAAAAACTTGATTTTAAGGTATTGTTTATAAAGACAAGTTAAAAAATAAAATATGTAGGCTCCATGTGGATTGAGCAAACTTTATGGACCCCACTCCACGCACGGTAAGCCCCGGGGAGAGCCACAGCAGTTCGGCAGGAGCTGTCCTCTCGCCTACAGCTTACTGCAACCCTCCGAGCCTCAGCCCTGAAGGGACTCAGGCAGCTTCCACCATTTGCCGTGAGTTTCATCCCATTCAGACTCCACTGCAGTGGTTCTCAAGGTGGGCTCCATAGATAGCCCCAAGACCTTAAAGAGAGTCTGCAAGCTCAAAATTATGTATGTATTAGTGATAAAACATCATTTGCCTTTTTCAACTGTTTTGACATTTGCACTGATGGCACAAAGCCAATATTGGGTTGAACTGCTGGTCTCAGTACTAATTTAAGCAGCAGCATCAAAATGTACTGACAGTCACTGTACCCACCACTGCCCAATATTCCCAGGGAGGGGGCGAGGAAGGAGGCAATAGCAAAAAAAAATACACGGCTATTTTAGTTTAAAAATGTCTTTGATAAAGCAATAAAATTTCTTGATTTTACTGGATCTTGAGTATGGAACTTTTGAATATTTTGTGTGACTAAATGGAAAGTATACATAAAGTATTTCTGCTACACAATGGCTGTCTCAAAGAAATGTACTTCGAGCTACTGTCTGAGTTGTAAGCCGAATGAGCCAATTTTTTCATGGACCACCATTTTACCTGAAAGATAAAATTACAGTTATTCAGACTTGACATGCCTGTATGAGGTATGTTCTTGAAAATAAACAAAATGAATATGCCATTTCAAGAAAAAGAACTGGCAAAATTTGTTGCCAGCCATGAGATTAAAGTCTTCAAACATAAATTAGAAGTTGGAAAATGTGTGTCTGCCACTGTGGGCTTCATGGTTTTCCAATATTTAAAGGTGTTTCCAATGAGATTAGTGATGGTATTAACAAAATTGATTTATTTGATATTATAAAATGAGAAGAGTCAACATTTGGAAAAATCAGCATAACTCAGTGAACCATTATATTTTCCAAATGGCCAATGTATGATGTTACAAAATAATGCACGGGTAAAAGATCCATGCTAAGTGCAAGATAAATCAGTTGACTTTAACAGAACAGACTATGAGTTTATTGCTGTTTTCAGATTCCATACTGTAACTAATGTTTAAGAAACTATCAGGTTTTGAGATCTGGTACAATATCAAAGTAGCATATGCATAATTATCTAAAGAAACTACTAGAAGGCCCTGGCTGGTGGCACAGTGGATAAGGCGCCGGCCTGCGAACCCAAAGGTCACAGGTTCAATTCCCCAGCCAGGGCACATAACCAGGTTGCAATCCAGGTCTCCAGTCAGGTCTGTGGCTGGAGGCAGGTGAAATGCAACCATACATTGATGTCTTTCTCCCTCTCTGCCTCTCTCCCTTCCCCTCTTTCTAAAAATAATAAAATGAAATCTTTAAAAAAAAAAAAGTCAAGATAATCATTAAAAAAATGTCTAGGTTGACTCTTAAAAAAAAAAAAGAAAGAAACTACTAGAATTCTCCTTTTCCCTTATAGCTAGAAAACAGAGTACCAATTTTCTTCATATAATTCAGCCAAAACAACATACTGAAAAAGATGAATGCAGATGCAAATGTATACAGATATGCTGTATACATTTTAAAACATAACTTAGTTATCTTTTAAAAAATTAAAGGGAGCTGCAAAAATATAAAATAATGAAGATATTCTAAGTTTTTAAAATCATGTGTTTGGATTTTATTTATCTTCAAAGAGAGGGGAAGGAAGGGAGAAAGAGAGGGAGAGAAACATCGATGTGTAAGAGAAACATACATTGGTTGCCTGTTGTGCACTCCCAGCTAGGGACCTGGCCCACAACCCAGGTGTGTGCTCTGACTGGGAACTGAACCGACAACCTTTCAGTTGGCAGGCTGGCACTCAACCCACTGAGCCATGCCAGCCAGGGATTATTCTAAGTTTTATTTATCTAAGTAATATATATTCTTATAGTTATTTTTACTATAAAATGTTATACTGACATGTAATGGACTTATCTTTATTTTAAATGAATTAAGGAATATTTCTTAATTCCTCAGTTTTAATTTCTAACACATTAAAAAGTGATAGCTATAACCCACAGAAACAAAAGCTATTGGGAACTGCAATAATTTTTACAAATGTAAAGATTTTTTGTGGCAAAAGATCTTAGAGATGCTGATTTTGTTGGCCTTTGGTTAGCATTTTTTAATGGAAGTTAAAATAACATGTAACATAGTCAAGACTTGAATCAGGGTCTCCTGACTTCAATTTTCAATTCGATCTCTACTGCAATTCCTGAATTCACTGTGAACAAAGGTTTAGAAACCCTTCATTCCATTCTTCCCAGTAAGCAGAAAGTTTGACCAAGTAATTACAGTAATAACAGTAACTAAAATTTGAATGTTATTGCCAGCTATGTTTATGTCCGTTTAATTCTCACAACAACCCTGTGACGTAAGTACAAGTAATTACTAACCTCCATTTTACAGACAAGAAATGAAGAATACACCAAATGCCAAAAGTCACACAGCTACTAAATGGCAGAGCTGAGATTTGAAAGTAGCGCTTCTAACAGAGATGTAGCAGTAACAATGCTTTCACAAAACTGCCAACCCAAACATTTGTGTGGTCACTAGCAGTGGCATTTATGGACAAAGAAGACCTGTGACTCTGGCCCAGCACACATTCAGATACAGACAGAGCAAAACACTAGCCTGGAGTGTGGCCACACGAATTTAGTTCTACACAGAAAATGGCAAGAAAACAAGCAAATAAAGACATGTGCTAGATATAATCAAGCTGCTTCTCCTCTTCCCATCCAGCATCTCTACCATCACCCATTAAAAATTGACAGGAGGCAAGGGTGAAGGACTTGTCACTGACATACAACTGGGGCAGTGAAAACTCTTGGCAGGTGTTTCTCTAAGCTGTAACTCCTCTCCTATGCAAACTAACTCGCTAGCTAAGTCCTCCTGATATGACCACACTCAGCTTTGACATGAGCCATCATTAGTGTCCAAACTCCACTTTTTCCAGGCTGATGACATGTGTCAGGCCTTGATTCCTATGCCACTCCTGCCTGCCAACTCAGGAAAGGTAATGCCTTTGGCTTTTTTGAAATATTTAAGTCATAAGGCAGCAGCTGCCACCAACTGCCTCCTGAGAATGGACACTTGGCCAGGAGCCCAAGCTAAATGTATTTGGAAATTCTTGATCTTTATTGAAATCATTCCTACCTTCTCACCAGCACAATTAAAATAAATTCCTTCCCAGTAAGCAGCCAGAGGTTCTACAAGCCTCTTCCATCCATAGTAGTCATCTTTGATTGGAGAAAAGTGTTCAAGTATAGCAGTAGCTGATAAAATGCCA
Source organism: Noctilio leporinus (assembly GCA_004026585.1). Lineage (NCBI taxonomy): Eukaryota > Metazoa > Chordata > Mammalia > Chiroptera > Noctilionidae > Noctilio > Noctilio leporinus. Next base: position 24,225 of record PVIW01002041.1, read on the forward strand.
GAGCCTAGAGGGCCCTCACCGAGTTTTGATCACGTAAAGCTATTTCTCATTTCACACTATGGGCAGTTTTTAAGCCAACACCACGCAGTGTTGCTTGGTCAAATGCTTCAGGTCAGCAGACCAAATCCCAGTCAATGGTCTTGTTGCACTAGTTCTGGGTATGTCTCTAAGGATAAGCTGTTTGACCTGCCAGGCAGATTGATTTTGCAGATGTACTTTGCAGATGGCCAACAGAACATTAGGAAACTTTTGCAAAAGGAATACTTTTTCATAATGAAGGGGTAGTGTTCATAAGTAAACACGTGCACATACGCATGCACACACAAGGCCAAGGATTTCAATTCTGACCTGCTGTGTGATTTGGGTTTTCATTTCCCTTTTGAATCAGCTTCCTCATCTATTAAAGAATGATCTTAGCCTAAATAAAAAACTTTCCAAATGTCCTCAAAATGGCTACGTCAGAGTCCCTGGGGGCATATGAAAACTACAGAACCCACTCCTAGAAGATATGATTTACATCTCTAGGATGATGCCTAAAAATATGCATTACTAGCACTACATTTCCTAACACTACCACTTTAAATCCTGATGTAAAATCAGGCTTGAAAATCATTACACCAAATGACCTCTAAGATTCCATGCTTTGAAAATTATAAAACTGTAAACTGGAATTTATTTTTTTGATTATTTTAATTTTAGTCATTAATTTTAGAGAGAGGGGAAGGGAGAGAGACAGAGAGGGAGAGAGACATCAATGTATGGTTGCCTTTCACCTGCCTCCAGCTACGGACCTGGCTGGAGACCTGGCTTGCAACCTGGTTATGTGCCCTGGCTGGGGAATCGAACCTCTCAGTTCGCAGGCCGGCACCTTATCCACTGTGCCACCAGCCAGGGCTGGAATTTATTTTTTTTCATCCCAGAATGTTTTCCCCTATTCATGATTTGCATTCCTATTCCAACATCAGAATTGTAAAATTTCACATTATCAATGAAGATATGTTTAAAAATAGTATGTCAAATACTAATAATTATCCAACCTAGTAAATTACTATTTCATTTATGCAAGTATGAGGTAGAGCTACGCATAGCTTTTCTAGAAAATACACACTCAAAAACAAAGCTTTTAAAAACATATTTTACAAAGATTCAATTATGTGTTGGAACTAGACAAGAAAAGCAACATTTAAAGAACATTTCCTCTAAATGTTATGAATAACTAAAAAGTTAGTTGTGGCGTGACTATGCCTCATTGTCTATAACTTAAAATGCCTTAACACAAAGCTATAATCTACCTGAGGCAATAACAAACTACATAAGAATAAAAATCAGGCCCTGGCTGGAGGCACAGTGGATAAGGCACCAGCCTGTGAACCCAAAGGTCGCTGGTTCGATTCCCAGCCAGGGCACATAACCAGGTTGCAAGTCAGGTCTCCAGCCAGGTCCGTAGCTGGAGGCAGGTGAAAGGCAACCATACATTGATGTTTCTCTCTCTTTCTCCCTCCCTCCCTGATCTTCTCTCTAAAAATAATGAATAAAATCTTTTTCAAAAAAATAAATAAAAATCAGGTTTTTCAAGCATGAAGTACCATATGCTTAAATTTAACCCAATAAACTAAAATAGGTCAAAAGAAGAAAACCACAGTCCTTTATTATTAATATATCATCAGGGTTTCACTATTGTAGAAAAGGAAAAACTGAGCTGTTTGGTCACTGTTCTTGTTTATTTCATCAACCAGTTGAGGCAAAGCATATGCCTCTTGGCTCTAACGGACTTTGAACATCTCTGCCAACACTTTTCACACACTGCAAGAAAACCCAAGATTCTCTCCAGATCATTCTTTAATCCCTGTGACTATTAGCTAATATGTGACTACGGTCCCTAATTCTTTTGTGACTTCATATTCCTAACCCACATACTCACTTATTCAGCTCATGTGAACAATCATCCTTGGTATTGTTACTTAGAAGACTTGTTCACTGATTACAGATAGCCTGTGAATTAATTTACCATGAAAAAATAAAGCCCTGCTTTGTTTGGGTTTGCTAAATAATCTAATCTAAAATAATGTCTCAAACACATGAAGTCATTGTTACTAGGGGATGAAGATTTCAGGTGTCCCTTAGACTATACTGATAAGTTTGAAGTATGTGTCGAGAAATACTCATTGCCTTTGGCATTAGATCAATTTACTTCAGAGGTGGCCGCCTCTTGTTTTCCAGACTCACCTAAAATATCTGGGGTAACTTGATATAAAGTTGCCGTGTCAAATAGCAAAATGTTCTAAGTCACTAAGTTTAAATTTCTATTCCTACCTCTCAAATCTGGTAAAACCTCAAGCAGGCTAACTATAAGAATAATCAATAACTCCATATACAACCACAACCTGTGCCACACCTTTTTCCTGTTCCTAATATTCAAGTAAACATTGCGAATTAAGCAGGCCTCTTTGTAAGCACTGTCTTAAAATAACACCTTCTTTTAGCCTAACTCAAAGCCAGAATTAGTAGTTATAATACTGGGATCAGATCCAAACAAATGGTTGCTGGGATGGGGACAGGGCAGGGAGGGGGCCTGTGGCAAAGTAAGATAAACTCACTCAAATATTTGTGTCGCTTCTCATTTGGCAACTTCTTTTACAAATTCTACATGCATAAGCAGAATTACTATTTAATACTTGGTATCAACAATTAGTAAACAACCTGATAAAGTCTAAGTAACTACTTTTCCAGGGACCATCATTGTCCAGTCATCACTGGTTATACCATCCAGGTTATGCTTTTGGGAAAGGTGTGACTAGATGATGGTGATAAGGTGAACTGCAGCTGGCAAGAAGCCACTCAATAAAATGGAGAACAAAGCTTCCAATGACAACCAGTGACAAGACTAAACTATGAAATCTTGGTCTAAAGCTCTGGTCATAATTTCTTAACCTGAAATTCACAGGGAGGCGATAGGTGGGTTCTTGGGAATCTAACTGAAACTGCTTTCAAAATTTTGTTTATGTGCATGTAGTAAGTGAGAGATTCCACAACTTTCTAGAGTTTTTAATTATATTATCTAACTTAATCCTCAATCTATGTGGTAGGTACTAATATAAATCTCATTTTTATAGATTGAGAAAATTGAGGCTTATGGGAGAAAAAAACTTCACTAAGGCTACAAAGAAAGTGATACAGCATTAATTTTAAAATTTTCTTTAAAATGTACATATAAATTACTAATTGGAGATCATTTTAACTATAGAAGAGGTTTTTTACATTAATGTACATGGACTAGAAACCAAATTCTGGACAAAACATGCAATTTACTTATTAACATGTAAGGAATAGTTGCAAATGGTTTTAACAACTTAAGTATTTTGAAATAACATAATATACGTAGCTTTTAACATGCGTTAGGTGCTGTTTTACACACTTTACACATTTTACCTCATTTAGTTCTCATTAGTTCTATGAGGTAGATACTCTTAACATCTCCATTTTACAAATAAGGAAATACAGAAGCAATGAGGTGAAGTACTTTGCCCATGGTCATCTAGTTGCCAAGTCAAGATTCTAACTTCAAAGTCTGTGCTTTTAGTTAGGCTAGAATATTGCTTCTCCAAATACTTCATATACAAACATTTTAAACTATGGTAACTTTAAAGGAAAAATAATAGCCCAGTAAGAATCCCATTTGGAGACATCTATCATAATCAGGTATTTTATTTATTTTATTCTATTTTAGCACACGCAAACCAAAAGCAATGAGAAATGGGAGACCTAGCAATTACATTTGCATGCTCCTTTCACATACACAACCCCAACAGCTTTTAACAATGGTGTGCAAAAAGGACCAGTGCTGATTCTCCCGCATGTTCATTGATGCTCTGAGAGCATAATCTCACCACTCACCACTACCTGAACTTTCCTGCCTCCGTGACTTCCATGCAGTTTTCCCTGTTGGAATATCCTTCCTTCAAGGCCCAGATCAAATGTGACCACTTACATGTATCTTTCCTCACACTTCTAAGCAGAATTAACCCTTCTTTTCTCTGTTATCCTTAACATGGTTCCCATCATTCCACCAGCATAGCGTTCATCCTCTTTGTCATCAGCTGTAGCTATGTCTCGCTCCCTGGGTAGACATGAGCTCTATAATGGCAAGGGCTTTGTGTAGGAGAAATAATTCTTAGCATTACGCTGCTGAATTAGTAAAGAAATGAAGCAGAACACTTAACTGTGTGGTTAAGAGGAACATGAATTCATGCTGACATGTTGCTGTCATCTTTACAACTTAAGATCGTCCTCAAGATTAGTAGCATTACCACGAACAGTTCAAGAGATGACCCGTGCATAGTGCCTAGGAAGTGCCTGGACAGTCAGCCACCTGAGACACTGACTCCTCTTCTATGCTACTAATCCCTAAAATACATTATTTAATTGAGTTCATGATTCTTGTTTTGTTTCAAGCACATCAAGAGGCCCAAGAGGACTATAGGATTATTTACATCTCCAAGTTGAAGCAATGTGGGTTTCAGTATTTTCTAGCACCTCTGCAAAAAGAAAGAAAGAAGGTAAGTGAAATGATAAAGGATGGCACGGTGAGTTTTGACAAACTTGAAACCCATCTAAACCAAGAATTAAATAGTTGGACCAATTTATTAAATAAATGGCTTCTTTAACTCTTGGCTAATTTAACCCTTAATCTTTGCATTGAGTACATAAACCCTTTAGCCAAACTCACTTTTATTAAAAGACGCAGTGTGCCTTAAACTCACTTGATGATAAAAAATAAAATGATGGACTTAAAACACATTACAAGAATGAAGATGCTGAAAGCTTAAATGTCATGAAAATCAATGTTCTCAAACACCATGAGAAATGCCCCTATGTCATCTAGAAACCTACCTTTCAATCTTCCCTAGTTTCCACAAGTCCATGAAAAGCATTCTTCTTAGAATGCCATAAATTTAGTAATGGTATTTTGTAAACATCTAATGGTTTGGTGTAGCAGCAGTTAGTTTTTTGGTTTTTTTTTTTTTTTAAGTTTTTATCCAAATGGTATAAGGCATTGACATCTCTTCATTTTATCAGGCCAAGCAGAAGACCATTTTAAATAAACCCATTAAAGAATTTTTAAGCTGTGGCTGGTGGCATAGTGGATAAGGCACCAGCCAGTGAACCCAAAGGTCACTGGTTCAATTCCCAGCCAGGGCGCATAACCAGGTTGCAAGCCATGTCTCCAGCCAGGTCCGTAGCTGGAGGCAGGTGAAAGGCAACCATCATACATTGATGTCTCTTTCCCTCTCTGCCTCTCTTACTGCCCTTCTCTCTAAAAATAACAAATCCTTTAAAAAAAAATTTTTAATAATACACAGTAGCAGGTGCTTGATTTTTTGTTGTCACCTGTATACAATTTACTGTCATATCACTGAGAACTCAACACAGCCGATAACTGTTTTCACAGAGGATGAAATAATTAGACTGATGTAGAATGTAAACATTTTACATTCAAACAATATTCTCAGTGGCTCATTTTTTAAAAAATATGTACCATTTGGCTGCTTTAAAAATAAATTTGAGACCTGGCTGGTGGCTCAGTGGATAGGCACCGGCCTGGGAACCCAAAGGTCGCTAGTTCGATCCCCAGCCAGGGCACATAACCAGGTTGCAAGCGAGGTCTCCAGCCAGGTCTGTGGCTGGAGGTAGGTGAGAGGCAACAATGCACTGATGTTTCTCTCCCTTCCTTCCCCTCTCCCTAAAAATAATTGTTTAAATCTTTTTTTTAAGAAAAGAAAGAATTTTAGGTTTAATATTTAAACCTAAAGCAAAATGGTAATAACTACCCCTGATTAAAGATTAACCTCAATTCAGCCAGCAGTTCTGTAAGCCCTTCTGCTATTAAGTACTCCTGGATCCCTCCCACTATAAACCCTATATTCTGAAGAGTTCCATCCATAATTGATTCATTTTCCAGGAATTTTGTTAAGGGCACCAAGCAAATAAAAATAATCAGTATGTGTACAATGCGTTGACATCCTTTATGCCAAAAGCAAAGGCACATGACATTTCATTCCCTTTCTTGGGACCTCACTGAGAAATGCAGTGAGTAATGATAGAAAAGGCTTTTCTATCAGGTTGTGGGTTATGGTTGTTGTTGTTGGTCACTTTGGTTTTTTTCCAATGTAGACAATAACTTGTAGACTACCAATGAAACTCCGTGATAATGTAGCAATCCAGGATCTCGGCTAAGAGATTATCAATCATGAAGGTTACCTTTTTTCATTTTCCTCTATGGAATGTTTCACCTACAGCCTCACCAACTATTATTAAAGGCAAATAAGAAGAGCAGATTTACTTGTGTTATTTAGGTCTCACTGAAAGTTCTATCCTCAGGCCCTCAAAAATTAAACAGGATGTTTTGTGGCAGACAAGGGAGGAGGCAATACGGTCAGTATGATTGTACTCAAAAAACCTAAGCTCTGGCTTGTAACCTTGGCTTTTGACTATGTAACTTCGGGCAAACCATCACATCATTTCTCTCAGGCTCAGTATTTTCATGAGGTAAATAAAAGTGGGCTGCTGAGATCTTGATGATGAAAAATGTACAAATCTCAGCACGCAGTAGGGTATTCAACTATGTTCAGTTCTTTTTTATCCCTCCCCTTTTAAAGGGGTCATGGGTTCGAGCCTTACTATAACATGAGATATCTGACCCTTTCAGAATTTTAAAAATATCATTCAAGGCCATTTTTTCAGACATCCATTTGATTCTGTTTGTGTAAGTACTATAGTGCCACAATCCTGAAGTTCATTAGTTCTCAGCTACACACAAGTTAAGATTTCATAACTTAAATGCTCTCCACTTGAAATCTGAAAAGAATGTGAACGCCATGTTAGCCATGGTCTCACTGCTATTGGCTCTTGAAAGGAAGGGACAGGCTGAAGAAAGGCTGCCAGGGCCCGGATCCAGCCTTCAGAGGACTCCAAGGAACATTCAACGCTGTCGGTGAGTTTGGGATTTGAATAAAACCACCGACCGTTGACTGTACCTTGGGGTCCTTACAAACAACACCACATTTCCTGAAGCAAAGAAATAGGCTGTACCTTCACTTACTACATGAGACCACCAGAACCAGTCCCACTGCCTGTTTCCCAAAGATGGATTATTTAAAAGTTCTCTATTTCTACAGCCCATTGTTCCTTGTTTTCTGTTTTGCTTTTAACAAACACATGTTTTGTTTCAACAACAGGAGAACTCCGTAAGAATAAGGTACTTAAATGTCTTCTAGAAATATGCCATTCTGGTGAGAAACAGGGCGTAGCAAGGATTTTTTAAAATCTATTTTGTTTTGGAGCAGAATACAAGAGTATTTTACATTTATTTCTCCTACATACCCTCAAAACTTTTAATTAGGGGCAAGGGGAGGATTTAACAAGCAAAAATAGCATAAAACTTTCCAATGTCTGCACAGTTGTTATCACATTCTGTCTCCAGTTACAGTTAATGTGGTTAAGTTTTGACAGGGCCATTAGAATATGAGCTATTTAAAAGCAGCTAGTTCCTTACTATTTCCATCCACACATATGCTTATTTAAATGTTTGTTAAATTCAAGTAAAAGTCATGTCTGGAGTCAGGCAAATCTGGGCTGCACTGGCTCAACTCCCTAACTAGCTGTGTGACACTGGACGAATGTCTGAGTCTGAGTGATCTAACATATAAGGTAGGAGGTAATGAGAATTACCTACCCTCGTGGAGTTTTGGACATAGTCCTCAGTTCCAAGAGAAAGAATCGGGGTCCTCAACTATCGTTTGTGCCTCCCAGCAGTCAAGCGCTGCCTGTGTGGCACAGGGCTGCATGCTAGCTTCTCCAGGAGCCCCATCTCTTCTCCGAACCAGTTTCCACTTCTTTAAAAACTTCTGAGCTTTCGGGTCAATGTTATCAATAATTACGTGCATCCTCAACCATTAGTTACTAAAAGAAGTGCCTGGCACAGACCTCAGAGAAACCAGTGCAGAAATGAAGAGCCAGGACATGGGGAGAGCCAAGGCAACTCCCCACCAAAGGAAACACTAACGGCTGCACTCAACATTCATTGCTGTCGGTGGGTTTGAGTCTGAATCAACTCACTGATCAATGAATGCAAAATGCGGACCACACAACTCAAGGGAAGCAAAGGCTTGTGTGGAGAATCCAGCAGCTACTGCGCTAGGTGGGAGCCGCTGCTGCAACGTGGGGGCTAGAGCCCCTCTGACTGCCTTTGGTGCTAATATGCAACAAGCTCTCTGAATGCCTGGTGTTTTCATTGTTAAAGATGTTCTAGAGTTAATGTAATGATATTTTATAACAAGAATAAACTATATACCTTGACATCACACCCTATTTAAAAATAATCAATGTTTTCATAATTTTAAATTTTAAAAATCACACATTGCTTTATATTAAAATATAGAAATATATAAAGTAAAAATTGAAAAATTTATCTCATCATCCACAATCTATTTCATCAACGGAAATCACCTGTACCCCTGGGTGGTGGCTCAGTGGATTGGCACCAGCCTGAGAACCAAAGGGTCACAGGTTTGATTTCCAGTCAGAGCACATGCCTGGGTCACGGGCCAAATTCCCAGATGGAGGCAAATGAGAGGCAACCCACACATTGATGTTTGTCTCCCTCCTTTCCTCTCTCTAAAAAGAAATAAAATCTTTAAAACAATAAAAAGTTCATTTCATACTCACTACTGTATAATATGCTTCTCACTCAATTATACATTATATACAGCCTTCCACAACAAGCATG
>PVIW01002041.1:33109-49758 GCA_004026585.1 Noctilio leporinus
TTATTTTTTTTTTTTTTTTTTTTTTATTTTTTAAAAGATTTTATTTATTATTTCCAGAGAGATAGGAAGGGAGAGAGACAGAGAGGGAGAGAAACATCAATGTATGGTTGCCTTTCACCTGCCTCCAGCCAAGGACCTGGCTGGAGACCTGGCTTGCAACCTGGTTATGTGCCCTGGCTGGGGAATTGAACCAGCAATATTTGGGTTTGCAGGCCGGCACCTTATCCACTGTGCTACCAGCCAGGCACATCATTTTTCTTAATAAAATTTAGTATCAATCTCTAAACCTAAAAAATAAGCTAAGGTAAGCCACGAAATCTTTCATCATAATGACAGGAAAACAAGAGCCTTGGTCCTGGGTGATTTACCATACACTTAAGTCTGAGATAGAAACAGATTCTCATAGCAAAACTCAACTTAAAGAAAAGAGTAGGAGGACAGTATTATCAACTCAGTGTTCCCAAGTTGGAAGGAAAGAAAAGCACAGATATAGTGAGACAAAAACTAAAAAGAAAAATCAAAGACAAAATAAAAATGTAAAAAATGACAAGAATTCAGGAAAAGTATGGGGCTCAGGCCAGTGTTTCCTAAACCTGGCTGGGCACCAGAATCATCTAGAGTTCTTTTAAAAACGCGATTCTTGAGTTCTTCCCTAGACCAGCAATAGGGCACTGTATTCATTGTAACAAGCTCCACATGTGATTGTGAGCTACCAAAGGCTGAGTACACAGTTGTGAGTATCACAACTCTTCTGAGTACAGACAGGGATACCCATACTCATGCTGTATTGATTGCCTCTCTTCGGAGCACATAAAATTTTGATAGCTAAATACTATCAAATTACATCTGATGCTCTTTATAGACTGATGCTTTTTTTTTTTTTCTCCAAGCTTTTATTATTTCCAGAGAGAGAGGGGAAGGGAGAGAGACATCAATGTATGGTTGCCTTTCACCTGCCTCCAGCCACACACCTGGCTGGAGACCTGGCTTGCAACCTGGTTATGTTGCCCTGGCTGGGAATCGAACCAGCGACCTTTGGGTTCGCAGACTGGCACCTTCTCCACTGTGCCACCAGCCAGGGCCTGCTCTCAAAACTAAAACCTCCCAAAAGAACCTAACAAACAACATAAATTCAGATGACTGTTCCACCCAAGCAGTACTGAGAGAAATCAAAGTTTTCTTTCTTTCATACTGGTGGACACAGATAAAGTAATTCCGATGGAGTTGTTTTTCGGGATACCATGTATCCTAGGCTTTTATTGTCAAATACCAATTATTTGCAAACTTTCTAAAAAGTTATAAAAGAATGTCTGACATATTTGAAAAACGTACACCTTAACAAGCATGCAATTTATTTACAGAGAATTAGTAGTCTTGAAATATGCCAACAAAGAAAATGACAGTTCAGCCACCAAAATTCAATGCACTTAATCTTAACTAAAACTAAGTGCTACAGAAAAGAGACAATTATGTGAGTTTAAGGATGTTTTCTGCAGATGAGACTGTAAATAAATATCATCAAGCAGCCCTGGCTGGTGGCACAGTGGAGAAGGTGCCAGCCTGAGAACCCAATGGTTGCTGGTTTGATTCCCAGCCAGGGCAACATAACCAGGTCTCCAGCCAGGTCCATAGCTGGAGGCAGGTGAAAGGCAACCATACATTGATGTTTCTCTCCCTTCCCATCTCTCTGAAAAATAATAAATAAAATCTCTTATAAATAAATAAATATCAGCAACAAAGAAAATGGGTGGCACATATAGATGACTAGAGCAGAATAGTTCTGGGATTGTCAAAGAGTCATGAGGAACAGCACCGGAAAGGTAAAAGAACAAACTACAGATCCTGTGAAATAGTCAGGAAAATTTAGACTTAGTACAACAGGCGGCCACTTACAAACTGCTGATCCATGAAAGGAGATGAGGAAAGTATGACTTGTGGGAGATTTAGCATGCTGATGAAATGGGAGGAAGGGAAGAGAGGTCTGAAAGAGAAATGGAGGAAGAGATCTGTTGCACAAATGGACTGAGGGAGCAGAATTGGAAACAAATGATAAGGTTCACTCAAAAAACCCTTTTATTAGCTTTATTTTTGGTTGTTTTCTCTTTTACAAAATAGGATGGTTTTCAAATATATAGTCACTGAAAATTCATACAAGAGAAAACTAAAGTCCACTAGCTGGCTTCTCCCATCATTCTGTTCAGTGTATATCCTCTCAAATAGTTCACAGGTATTTAAAATACATGTATTTATATTTAGATAAAACATTACAAATTATACATAATGTTTCATAACTTTTTTTTTCATTTTCACTAATAACTATAGATTTGGATATTTTGGGTATGTCGGCTATTTCCTGCATGGTGTAATATTGACTGTTCTCAATTAATGTCTCAATTTGATCGCTAGTAACTTTGACTGGTAGACCAGTCTACCCGACCATGGAGCAGCATCCAGCAAGAAATCTCCAGCACAACACTTCACAAACCACGTTTGACACATTCTATCAAGTCACAGCACCTTCTCCATACACTACACAGATCTGGTTTTCATTTCAGTTGCATTTTTACTTTTCTTTTGGCGTTGCATGCCCAAAAATGTTGCGTATTTTCTTCCATCTTCATTATTTTTTCCATGTTAAATTGTGTATTTTTAAATATTTCATTGTTGTTGTATTATATCCATCCTATTTCCCCTCCGCTCCCCCCGCCCCCGCCTCTTTTTTAACTTAAAATGCTGTGGCCATCTTTCCAGCTCCATAGGCCAGATCCACCTTCCAAGAAACTCCAACAAAAAAGATAGCAAGAAGTCAAGAATGGTGCCAAATTCTCTTACTCAATTAGGGGTCTGGAAGGCACTAAGAAATGAGCAATTTTGAACTGGATGACAGAAAAGTTCATTGTATTTTTGAACGGATAATGTGTATCTGTGATGTGTAAGCAGGGAGCTGAGGATAAATGTACAGAAAGAGAAAGATAAATGACAAATAGTTATTGGACACATACTGTGCACCTCACCTGCAACAAATGCCAAGAAATTTATGGAGGAAACTAAAGTATATAGTTCAAACAGCAGGTCACATTCTAATGAACAAATAATTCCAAATAGAAAAGTTCTGTCAAAGATAAAAATAAAGTACTCTGGGAGCAAATATTGGAAGAGACCAATCTGGTCTTGGGAGTGAGAAAGGTCTAGGAAGTGACCTCAAGAAACTAACATGGAAATGAAGACTTGACTGATAAGTATAAATTGTCTGAGTGAGACAGGAAGGGTGAGCACTCTGAGCAGAGGGAATGGATGGCATGTATACATAGGGCATAGTGCTTTCATAAAATTTAAAGTGCAGCTAAAGCACGTAGAAGGCAGAGAAGAGGCCATGAGATAGGCCAGAGAAGAAGGCAGAAAATTTTTTAAATTACTAACGGTCTTGGAGAGAACAATTTTTTGGAATGATAGCCATGGATGAAAACATTTCTGGAAAGGTAGAATGCTTGAGCCAACTATGTGAACTTGAACAAGTTACTTATCCATTAAATCTGTGTCATCTGTAAACAGGAGATATAACAGTATTTGCTTGACAGGGCTACTTGAAGAGTAACACTACAGGTTGCCCTGGCTGGTGTGGCTCAGTGGATTGAGCATCAGCCTGCAAACCAAAGGGTCTCTGGTTCAATTACTAGTCAGGGCACATGCCTGGGTTGCAGGCCACGCCCCAAATTGTGGTGCACAAGAGGCAACCACACATTGATGTTTCCCTCTCTTCCTCTTTCTCCTCTCTCTAAAAATAAATAAAATCTTTTATAAAAGTACATATAAAACATTTCACACAAAGTCTGATACTAAACAAAATGCTAAAATCTGTGTGTGTGCATGCATGCACTGGCTGATAAGAAATAAAAAGCAGCCCTGGTTGGTAGCACATTGGATAAGGTGCCAGCCTGCGAACCCAAAGGTCGCAGGTTCGATTCCCCAGCCAGGGCACATAACCAGGTTGCAAACCAGGTCTCCAGTCAGGTCTGTGGCTGGAGGCAGGTGAAAGGCAACCATACATTGATGTCTCTCTCCCTCTCTCCCTTCACCTCTTTCTAAAATGATGAAATAAAATCTTAAAAAAAAAAAAAAAAAAAAAAGCAGAATGAAAGCCTATTAACTGAAATCTCTAAATTGTAGAATTAATTGTAGAATTAAAGGTGACTTTAACTATATGTTTATTATTATCATTTACATTTCACTTATTTTTAGAGAGGGGAAGGGAGGGAGAAAGAGGAGGGGGAGAAACTCCACGTGTGTTTGTCGCTCACGTGCCCACAACTGGGAACCGGCCTGCAACCCAGCCATGTGCTGACTGGGAACCAAACCGGCAACCCTTTGGTTCACAAGCACGTGCTCAGTTCACTGAGCCACACCAGCCAGGGCTATTGTGGTTATTTTTTTAACTTATCCACGTCTTCCAAGTGGTTAGCAATAAGCATGAACTATCTCAATGAAGAAAAATTACTTTTAAAAGCAAAGATTGGAGATGCAAGATGTACCCGTCTTTGGCTGAAAACCAGATGGAAGAATCCACACTCGATAAGAAGAAAAATTGACTATTTCTATCAAAAAAGCACAGCTGCAGGGATAGTACAAAGTAATGGTCCATGGTGGAAGTGGTCACTTTGGAGAGCACACAGCCTCAAAGAATGCAAATAATGAGGGAAATTCCAGCCTACTCCTGTTTTCTCAGGCTGTATCTCAATAAGATCCAATCAGAGCTTGTGATCCAGTTTTATCTTGACAAGAGGCATGGCAGGGATAAGAAATTCCATAAATATTTGTCAAGTGAATTTCCTTATGATTTCTGGCACAATTATGTTTATACCCTAAGAGGTGATCTGCTCCTTGAACCAAGCACGGAATACCTTCAAGCCCTCTGTGCCATGAATTATACCTGTTCCAACCCATGGACAGTCTCAGATCTTGTCACCAGGCAGCTACTCAAATATATAAAAGGTATAATTTTATTAGCTACCAGGTATCAGGACAAACCTATTCTGATTATACCTCGTATAGGATCCCTTAACTTACATTTATGTAGCCCAATTTTTCCTTATTCTTCTGAATCTACTGAAAATACATGGAATCGATCCTCCTTTACTATCTTCTTTAGTGTGGGATATTTTTGGTGTGCCATTTAATCTGTTGACATTTTTACTACGTACTTTCGGTTATTTTCTTTATGGTTGTCTTGGCATCGTGGTATGTGCCTTCACATCACAATTTAACAACTTAATTCCAGTAAGTGTAGAAACTTGCTCCAATAGATCTCCTATTCCTGCCTTTGTTATTAATATTAATCGTTATATATTCAATAAGTGCTATAATTACTGCTTTGTAAGTCTTAGCTTTTAAAAAATTAAAAAGAAAAATATAAAGACATATTTACCATTTTCAATGTTCATTTCTTCTTACGGATTAGAAGGATCAACTGGTGAACTGTCACGCTTAAGGACTTCTTTTGGACAAACAACGCGTCAGCGTCCGGAACCACTCTTGCGCTTGCGCAGAAAGTGCCTGAGGCCGCCGGAAAGTAGGCGGGAAAGCCCACTTCCTGACTTTTCAAGGAAGTAGCCTCACGTCACTTCCGGCTCTTCACTGCCTGCCATCTTGTGTCCCCGTGCGCGCGCACTTATTCCTTATTCTCAGGTGGCCCACCAGACCTCCTAGAGCACCAGCCCTACTCCCACCCCCCCGACCTCCACAGCACTGCCCCGTTTTCTCTCCAACAGATGAAAGTGACATGAACCAAGAGAAACTCGCCAAATTGCAGGCACATTCGTGCACATTGGTGGGAAAGGCACTGCTCGTAAAAAGGTGGATCGCAGAACAGCTACAGCAGATAAAAAAACCTTCAGTTTTCCTTAAAGAAATTAGGGGGTAAACAGTATTTCCGGTACTATAGAGGTAAATATGTTCACAAACCAAGGAACTGTGATCCATTTGAACAACCCTGAAGTTCAGGCATCTCTGGCAGCCACACTTGAACCGTTACAGGCCACGCTGAGACAAAGCAGCTGACAGCAACGCTACCCAGCATTTGAAGTCAGCATAGCATGGTGCAGACAGTCTGACTGGTTTAAGGATGCTAGCTGAAGCTCTGCCCAACCTGTGGCTGGAGAACCACCACCTGCTACATGATAGGAGGAGAGGATGAAGCTCCAGGCCTTGTGGAGAATTTTGATGAGGCTTCCAAGAATGAAAAACTGCATGATATCAACTTCTGAAGGTAAACTTGAAGAAGTTATTGGGAGCTGCTATTTTATATTATGTCTGCTTTTTCAAATTTTGTTTATGGATATCATAAAGTCAGGATCTCTAATATTTTTAAGCTCCAGCCCCTTGGACACTGCAGTTCTTTTCATTTTTGCTTATACACAAATCATTCTTTGCAGTTAATTAAGCTGAAGAAGCCTGGGAATTTAAAAAATAATAAATAAAAGCCCTGGCTGGTGGCTTAGTGGATACGGCGCCAGTCTGCAAACCCAAAGGTGGCTGGTTGAATTCCCTAGTCAGGGCACATAACCAGGTTGCAAGCCAGGTCTCCAGCCAGATCTGCAGCTGGAGGCAGGTGAAAAGCAACCATACATTGATGTTTCTCTCATTCCCTTCTCTGTAAAAGTAATAAAATTTTTAAAATCTTTAAAAACAAAACTTTTTTAGTATTTTAAGCAGGTCAGCTACCAACAAAAATTTTTATTTTATATGGGAATATATTTTGCCTTCATTTTTGAAGTTTTGCTAAATATATAATTCTTGGTTAACGATTTGTTTTCTTTCTACACTTTGAATGTCATTTACTACCTTCAGACCTTTGCTTCTGAGTTCAGCCCTAAAGCCTATTACAGTTCCCTTACATGTGATAAATCACTTTTTTTCTTGCTGTTTTTATACTTTTCTTTGTGTCTTTGTCTTCCAACAGTTTACATGGGAGATTCATCCAACTTTTTAATCTGTAGGCTAATGCTTCTCATCAAATTCAGGAAGTTTGGAGCCATTATTTCTTTTAAAACCTTTTCTCCTTTCCTTTTATATATGTAACTTAATGTCCCACAGATCTTGGAGGCTCAGGTCACCATTCTTCCATCTTTTTTGTTGTTCATAGAAAACAATTTTTATTGATCTATCTACAAGTTCTTAATTCTCTTGTCATCTTGAATCTGCTGTTGAATCTAATTTTTCATTTCAGTTACACTTTTTAATCCATTTTGTTCTCTCTTGTACTTTCTTTATTGAGATTCTCCGTTAAGTCATTGTCATCACACTTTCCTTTAATTCTTTGAACGTGGCTCCCTTTATTTCTTTGTATCTCAAATAGCTGCTTTGAAGTCTTTGTGTGACACACCCAACATGTAGGATTACTCAGAGATAGTTTATACTGACTGGTTTATTTTTAAGTATAGGTAACACTTTGCTTCTTTGCATGTCTTTTAACTTTTTTGTTGAATACTGAACATTTAAAATAATGTACCATTAGCAACTCTAGATTCTGATTTTTCCCACACTAAAATCTGTGTACTGATGGGTTTTTTGGTTGATTTTTTGTTTTGTTTTATTAACTTACCTGGACTAAATCTGTGAAACATGTCTCTCCTGCAATATGTGGCTTCTGATGGTTCAAAGATTTTCCCCCCTTGTTTCCATTTTGAAGCCTGACTTCCAAGGGGTACCCCTCTTGTCTGCATAGCTTACCGATTGGTCAGAGGAGGTATTTAATCACCTTGAGCCTTTTTGCTCTCTGCTGTTGTATCTGTGGTTGGGACAAGGAGCACATCACATTTTAGGCCTTCAAGTCAGCGATAGTTTTTAATTCTCTCCTGGGCTTCCCACATATCCTTTGCACTGCCCAGAGCCGAGTAGATGGATTGGGCTCACACTGGCTTCCGATGTGCATAAAGCCTCCGACAGTCCCAGATACCTAGAGAGTTTATCACGCCCTCTGTAGTTCTCACCTACCAGACCTCTCTGGCTGAAATCTTTAGTTTGCTGCTCCACTGTGTGTCCCAAACAGGACTGTAAGCTTAGGCTAGCAAAATTGGGGGCTCTTCCTATTTCACTTGTCAGCAAGATCATCACTTTTAACTGACAACACTCCAAATCAAGTGAGCCCTTTCCACAGGAATAGTGAAGCTGCTGGTGTTCAGGGCCTACCTTACCCTGGAGGAACTACTATACTATCAGAGCCAGAAAAAAAACAGCATTAATCCTTGGTAAGATCACAAACTTGTGTTCCTATTCAAAACTCAGTGTTTTGTTTTGTTCTTTTAACTAGACTCTGCCTTTTTTTTTTTTTAAGATTTTTAAAATTTTCATTATTTTTAGAAAGAGGGGAAGGGAGAGAGGCAGAGAGGAAGAGAGACATCAATGTATGGTTGCTTTTCACCTGCCTCCAGCCACAAACCTGACTGGAGACCTGGTTTGCAACCTTGTTATGTGCCCTGGCTGGGGAATCGAACCTGCAACCTTTGGGTTCACAGGCCGGCGCCTTATCCACTGTGCTACCAGCCAGGGCAAAACTCAGTGTTTTTTAATGAATAAAGGCCCCTCTATTTGTTTTTTTTTTTTTTTCTTAAGATTTTATTTATTAATTTTAGAGTGAGGGGAAGGGAGAGAGGCAGAGAGAGAGAGAAAGACATCAATGTATGGTTGCCTTTCACCTGCCTCCAGCTAAGGAGCTGGCTGGAGACCTGGCTTGCAACCTGGTTATGTGCCCTGGCTGGAAATCGAACCTGCAACTTTTAGGTTGGCAGGCCGGCACCTTATCCACTGTGCCACAGCCAGGGCCCCCCTCTATTTGTTATAAGCCTTTAGTTGGTTTTGATGGTTTTTGTCCAACTTTACAGTTGCTTTTAGGGACAGAATTTATTGACGTTCTCACACTACTCACTTATGCCAAAAATGAACCTGTTCCTCAGGTATATTTTTACAAGTCTCTTAAGTGATCAAGTCCTAATCTTGATGAAGCCAAAGAACCAGTCTGTAATCAAATCTATTTTCCTGGAGTTAGACATAAACTACTCAAATACAACTCAACCCCAAAATACACTTAGGAGGAAAAACTTTCCAAGGAAGGCAAAGGAATAAAGTTGCTTTAGAATACTGGAATTACTTTCAATTCCTAAAGGTAATAATACAAAACTTTGACTATCAAAGAGTTAGTTTCAGTCCCTCTTCCCTAAAGCCCTAATGACTGAAACCACTACTGCCTTCTTGGTGTATATGTAATCTAAGGAACCATTCCCAGAATCAACTGTGACTACGGCAAGAGTACTCGGACAGTCTCAGATCTTGTTATCAGATAGCTACTCAAATCAGCCCTACACAAATAAGTACACTGAGTGCTATAGCTGGCCCTGGCCACTGCAATTAAGCCCATTTGCATGCCTGGGTCTACCATGGGCCCTTGCCCACCAGCCCAGGCTTACTCTTCCCCATGTAAGCAGTATCAGTCAAAAACTTAAGAATTATGAATCTTACTGCTTATACTCCCAGTCAACAACTGGGTGGTTTGAAAGCATCTCTTCTACCTGCCTAATCTTTTAGCATCATGTACTGCTTGGATTCTTAGTGCATTTGCCAAACCCCCAGAACTGGCAAATAATCCTAAACAACCGTGCCCTTAAATTTGCCCTACCTGCGCACTGTCAAATACCAGACTTAATAGTGAGTTTCCACTACCAACAACTTGCCTGTTTCCTGATTGAAGTTATCAAAAACAATTTGTTCTATTAATATTCATCTTAGAATACAGTTCCAGCTTCTACTAAGTAGTCAGTGGGCCACAGCCCCTGCCCCTGACAGGACAAAGTGACACCTGACCAATGCTGGGCTTATCCTCTTTCCTGCTTTGAAAATCTGAACACGAATGCTTCAGGTAGTCATGCTGAGCATGGGCGCTGGAAAACCATGATAAGGCGGGGCATCCGTTTTCCATCATGGACACAGAAGCAGAGATAAGCACCAGCAACATTTTGCTCACACTCGATCAGTTACTTCTCCACTGTACAGCTCCTTGTGTTCAACCCGTATTTTTCTGGCTATGCCAACTGTCTTTACAAATCCCTAAGACTAGATCTGAAGTTTTCTTTGGCTAAGAGAACAGGACAGTGAGAGGTAGTGTAGTCTTAACCATTTAGCCTTAGCTAGTCATCTGGGAACACCACCTACTTGATAAGGGTGTGAAGGGGATTATACTAGGTGAAAATAAAGTGCTTGGCAGAGCCTCTGACACATGGCAAACCCCAACACAGGTTGTTCTTTTCTGTATTACTTGGATTAAACTTGTAATTCTGAACATTAGGTAATAATTACCTTACTAATATTTAGGATACAGATGGCAACCAAGCATGTCAAGAATAATAATGAACAGTAATTCCTGCTGGGCAGGATCTTTTGATGTGACAACACTGCATTATTCTCAAATTTATTTCTAGTCCCACTGTATTTCTGAAGCTTTGAAAAATGACCTGGTGATCTTTTATCTGCATTTGTAGGACCATTTCCGCTAATTTACCAATGTCACTTATAAGATTTTTTTGCTTGGTGATGTTTTTATCCTGTTGTTTCAAAAGAGAAAACAAAATGTGAGCGGTTGAGATTAACTGGTCAGAATTCACATTTATCAAACTTTGTGAAGAGAATGTAATATTATTTTTGGTCAAAGGTAATTAATGGTCAAAATTATCATGACTATTAAGAAAGGGTGACTAAGGCATTTTGATTTTAAATTTTTATCTAAAATAACCTTAGAGACAGGAAAAGGAACAGATTAAATCTCACAATATTAGTTTGATAAAAATCACGTTTAGGGCTTGGCTTTACTGTATCTTAGTTATGTTGACAGAATTCTGGACAACTAAGATGCTAAACAATTCAGACACAACAAATCAACCAAAATCCCAGCACAAAATCTTTAGATAAAGAATTTTATTTCCATCTCAATTGCACAGGTCTACTCCATTCAACATAGGAAAAACAATTTCTGAAAGAATCATTTGGTATTAGATTCACATAAATATTAATTGTCAAAAGAACTGACCACATATGAGTAGCAATTCTATCAACAGTATTAGAGCTATTATTATAAACATCTCTACATACACACAAAACAGGGAGACTGTTTTCAAGAAAATAAAAAATCCTTTTTCTATGTATCGTATCTAAATTGCGAAGCTCTTTGCACTGAGCCTCCTTCTGGCTAGGCGGTAGCTATTTTTCTACCTTCACTTCTTCCTCTCCAATCTTTTATCGCTCAGAGTCTCAAGGTATAAACACACAGAATTATCCTAGTGAATTAACCCCACATTTATCTCCATCTTATGAGTGACTGATGTCCAATTCATTTCAACTTATGAATAAAGGCTACCTGTAAGTGGCCTTTACTGCTAATAAATGACTGCTAATAAAATTCAACTAAACCTAACCCTAAAATTCAACTAAAATTAGTAAGACACTCTTTAGTATTATACTAAGAGGACTGGCTGCCACAAAATGAGTGGCAATATTTCAAATATCCTACCCTACTTCAAATACATACATAAAATCAGTTGGAAACCAGCCCTGGCTGGTGGCACAGTAGATAAGGCATTGGCCTGTGAACCCAGAAGTCGCTGGTTCGATTCCCAGCCCGGGCAAAATAACCAGTTTGCAAGCCAGGTCTCCATCCAGGTCCATAGCTGGAGGCAGGTGAAAGGCAACCATACATTGATGTCTCTCTCCCTCTCTGCCTCTCTCCCTTCCCTTCTCTCTAAAAATAATAAATAAAATATTTTAAAAAAATCAGTTGGAAATCTTGTAATTTTCAGAACTCCTCTGTAACTGTCAGGGGAATTAATAGCAGCTTTTAATTGTTCCTGTTCTTGCTTTTTAATCTTCAATTATTACTCAATCAGTAACATCATTTTCAAGTTAGTTTGATATATGTTGTATATGATAGGTATTGTAATCAACCGTATCCTTATTTAAAATTTTTTCAACGTACTTTGAAATGTATATGCCATATTTCTTTTTTTTTTTTTTTTTTTTTTTTTTTTAAGATTTTATTTCATTATTTTTAGAAAGAGGGAAAGGGAGAGAGGCAGAGAGGGAAAGAGGCATCAATGTATGGTTGCGTTTCACCTGCCTCCAGCCACAGACCTGACTGGAGATCTGGTTTGCAACCTGGTTATGTGCCCTGGCTGGGGAATCAAACCTGCGACCTTTGGGTTCACAGGCCGGCGCCTTAATGTATATGCCATATTTCAAACAGGAACCATACCACAATTGCTGAAGCATATTTATCATCCTTCCCCCAAAGTTATTTGTACATAGTCTACTGCCAATGAATTATTTTCAGCTGGAAAGTAGGAACATGTAGATTAACTAGGTAATGGAATTCTGCCTAAGTCAGCTGTGGTCAAAAAAGTTGGCATCACTACCACAACCAAGCAAGCAGCTCTAAGGGCTAGAAGGTCACACTACTACTTCAGGTATAGCTGTCCTCCCAAACCTTTTCTATCCTTGGCTACTTCAGGGAGTATTACACCCATCACACCCATTGTCTTTTAATTTTCATAGCCCCATAATTCTACCTAGATCTTCATAGAATCACATATCCCCTTAACTGACTTTCATTGCTATCATAAGCAATTCCTTGTCTAGGAAAATATTTGTTCTCACAATTTCCATTTTTATAAGGGAAACCTACATCGTGGACTATAACATTCATAAAAGCTCCTTTTTTCATACTTGAGGAAAGGAATCTCAGACCCAAGGGGCAGTGCTGTCTTCCTGCTGGATCCCTGGAAGTAATGTTTACCTCTTGAATATAAAGCACATCTTTCTTGCCCCCATTCCCAAATTCAGAACTTAGTATTAAAGGCCAACTCTATTACCTTACTCCTCCATGTCCCCCAATACTCAAAAAAAAGTGACTGGACAGCCATCAAATAAGTCAAGATTCTAAAGTCTGATATCCAAGAAAACGCAGGCAGGGAGCAACATGAATTTCCATATTAAAAAAAAAAATTCTCAAAACCAGGCAATAAAAATAATAATAAAATAAAAATAAATTTTAATTCTTTTTAAAAATTTTATTTACTTTTAAGAAAGAGCCAGGGCACATAACAAGGTTGCAAACCAGGTCTCCAGTCAGGTCTGTGGCTGGAGGCAGATGAAAAGCAACCATACATTGATGTGTCTCTCTCCCTCTCTGCCTCTCTCCCTTCCCCTCTTTCTAAAAATAATGAAATAAAATCTTTAGAAAAGAAAGAAAGAAAGAAAGAGCCCTGGCTGGTAGCACAGTGGTTAAGGCGCCGACCTGTGAACCCAAAGGTCACAGGTTTGATTCCCCAGCCAGGGCACACAATAAGGTTGCAAACCAGGTCTCCAATCAGGTCTGTGGCTGGAGGCAGGTGAAAAGCAACCATACATTGATGTCTCTCTCCCTCTCTGCCTCTCTCCCTTTCCCTCTTTCTAAAAATGATGAAATAAAATCTTAAAAAAAAGAAAGAAAGAAAGAAAGAGGGCAAGGGGAAAGAAAGTGAGGGAAGCATCAGTGTGCAAGAGATACATGGATTGGCCTCTTCCTGTACACTCCAACCAGGGACCTGGCCCACAACCCAGGCACATGCCCTGACTGGGAATTAAGCCAGAGACCTCTCCATTCACAGGCTGTCATTCAATCCACTGAGCAACACTATTATTATTATTATTTTCTTAAGAGAGGGGAAGGGAGAGAGGCAGAAAGGGAGAGAGACAGCAATGTATGGTTGCCTTTCACCCGCCTCCAGCTGCAGACCTGGCTGGAGACCTAGCTTGCAAACTGGTTATGTTGCCCTGGCTGGGAATCGAACCAGCAACCTTTGGGTTCACAGGCCAGTGCCTTATTCACTATGCCACCAGCCAGAGCTAATTCCTGTTATTTTAAACTAGAGTTTTCATACATGTTCTTAAAATAAGCTTAAAGGCTCATTCCTTCTCTTATATTTTGAGGCTAAGTATTATTCTTCAGAAAATCTTGGTTATCTTCTGTTTAAGTATAAATTTCACAAGCATTGTTCTATTTTTCTGTGATCCCTTGCTCTTGGCTCTTAAGTTAGTGCCTGTTGCCACCTTGTGGACCATATAGGAATAAATGCCAATGCATTATCACAGGTTCTCAGGTCTGTGCTTCCAGAAAAGATCACTAGATGGAGACTTCAAACTTGAAGTAGGAGAGCTCCTAAACTTATTCAGAAAACCAGGTAGTTAGTTGGTAGTTTATGACTGTACACACAAAAATAACCTGTCACAGTTTCACATCAATGAAATTAAAATAAATGTGTCCAAAATAATGAATTAAATAAAAATTGTTTGGAAGCAATATGGCATGAAGGTTAAGCATAAAAACATGCTTTCTAGAACAAGAGCCATTTTGCTCATATGCCCAACTGGAGCAGACCCCTCCATTGGTCAAATCTTGGTTCTGTTGGTCCTGATAAACTCTGCTGGCCTCACCCTGACAACTCCGACACCCCCACCCCAACACAAAAGTGTGTGAGCACCCAGCAGGTGGCAGGTAGGCTTGGTATACCCAGAAACAGTTGAGGACTGGCCTCAGTCCCAAGTTTAAAACTGTATCAATCTGGTGAACACCACTCAGCCCTACCCAGTGATTCTCTGAACCTACCTCATACAGTTCGAGTACAGCCAGACAGACAGATCAACAGAACAGGAAAGTCCAGAAATAAACCCACACCTTCACAGTCAGATACTAAGGAGGCAAAGACATACAATGGGGTTAAGATAGTTTATTCAATAAATTGGACAGGTATGTGCACAAAACAAAAAACTAAACCACTTTCTGCCCTGGCTGGTGGCTCAGTGCATAGGCACTGGCCTGCGAACCCAGAGGTCGCTGGTTCGATTCCCCAGCCAGGGCACGTAACCAGGTTGCAAGCCAGGTCTCCAGCCAGGTCTGTAGCTGGAGGCAGGTGAAAGGCAACCATACATTGATGTTTCCCTCCCTCTCTGCCTCTCTCCCTTCCCCTCTTCTGGCAATAATAAAACCTTTAATAAATAGATAAATAAATTAAAAAATAAATAAATAAATAAAACTAAACCACTTTCTTACACCACACACAAGAATAAATTCAAAATGGATTAAACACTTAAATGTTAGATATGAAATCATAAAAATGCGAGAGAAAAACACAGGCAGTAAAGTCTCAGGCATTTCTGCCAACAGTATTTTTTCTGCTGTTTCTCCTCACACAAGGGAAACAAGAGAAAATAAACAAAAAGGGCTACATCAAACTAAAACGGTTTTGCACAGCAAAGAAAACAATCAACAAAATGAAAAGACAACCCATAGAATAGGAGAACATAAGAGGTTAATATCCAAAATTTATAAAGAACTTATAAAACTCAACACCAAAAAAATAAGCAATGCAATTAAAAATTGGGCAAAGAGCCTGAATAGACACTTCTCCAAAGAGAACATACAGGTGGCCAACAGACAGATGAAAAAATCCTCAATGTCACCTATCATCAGAGTAACGCTAATTGAAACCACAATGATGTTATCACTTCATACCTGTCAGAATGGCTATCATCAAGATCAATAAACAAAGCGTTGACGAGGATGTAGAGAGAAAAAATTGGGGTGCAGATTGGTGCAGCCACTGTGAAAAGCAGTACAGAGTTACCTCAATAAATTAAAAATGGAACTACCTTATGACCCAGAGATTCTACTTCTGGGAATATACCTGAAGAAACCTGAAACACTCTTTCAAATGAATATAAGCACCCCTATGTTCATTGCAGAGTTATTTACAATAGCCAAGATTTAGAAGCAGCCCTAGTGTCCATCAGATGAGTGAATAAAAAGCTATGGTACATTTAACACAGTGGATACTACTCAACCATAAAAAAGAAGGAAATCTTACCCTTTGTGACAGCATGGAGAGACCTGAGAACATTACGCTAAGTGAAAGAAGCCAGTCAAGAGAAGGACAGTACTATATGATTTCACCCATACGTGGAATCTAATGAACAAAATAAACTAACAAGCAAAATAGAGCCAGAGTCATAAAGAGCAAACTGACAGCTATTGGGGGTGGTTAGGAGGCTAAGGAGGGTGAGGTATTGAGAAAAAAAGAAAGAAAAAACTCATTGACAGGGCCAATAGGGTGGCAACTGCTAGGGGAAGGAGGGTAGAGAGAGGTAGAGATTGAGTATTGAAGGATAAATGGTGATGGACGGAAACTTGGGGTGGTGAATGTACAATATAGCGTTCAATGTCTTGTGCAATTATGCATCTAAAACCAGTATAATTTTGTTAAGGAGTGTCACCCACATAAATTCAATAAAATAGAAAATAATAATATATGCCTTCAATTCCTCAGGCAGGGCACATCACCAGGTTGCAAGCCAGGTCTCCAGCCAGGTCCTTAGCTGGAGGCAGGTGAAAGGCAACCATACATGGATATCTCTCTCCCTCTCTGCCCTTCTCTCTAAAAATAATAAATAAAATCTTTAAAAAGAAAAAGAATATATGCTTTGACTCTTACGAACATAGTCACAAAAATTTTACCAAGTTTAATTAGAAATATAGAAAGTCATAATACATCATAACCATCTGAAACTTACCCCACCAG
>PVIW01002041.1:49858-245148 GCA_004026585.1 Noctilio leporinus
AAAAAAAAAAAAAAAAAAAAAAAAAAAAAAAAAAAAAAACCTTAGCAAACTAGAAATACAAGAGAACTTCCACAAGCTGATAAAGGGAATCTACAAAAAAAAAAAACAAAACAAAAAAACAAAACAAAAAAACACAGCTTCTTGATTTCAAAACTTACTACAAAACTATTGTAATTAAAACAGTATGGTACTGGAATGAGGACAGACATAGACAAATGGAATAGAAAAGAGTCCTGAAATAAATGATTGAAAATGATTTTCAACAAGGCCACCCACACCATTTAATGGGAAAAGGACAACCTTTTCAACAAACACTGATAACAAAATTGAACATCCAGATGCAATAGAATGTAGATATATATTATCTTACACTGTAAATACAGAAATTACCTCAAAATATACCAAGAACCTAAATGTAAAACCTAATACTATAAAAACTTTATAGAAAAACAGTAAAAGCTTCATGATGCTCAATTTGGTTGTTTCTTGACTATGACAACCAAAGTCTCAGGCAACTAACGAAAAACTAAGTAAATTTTACTATATCAAAATTAAGAACTTCTTAGCTCTGGCTGGTGTGGCTCAGTGAATAGCCACTGGACTGGGAACCCAATGACAGCTGGTTTGATTCCCAGTGAGGGCACAAGCCCAGATTGCAAGCCAGGTCTCCAGCTAGGTCCTTAGGCAATCAGATGTTGATGTTTCTCTCCTTTTCTTCCTTCCTCCCTTCCCCTCTCTCTAAAAATATATGAAACCTTTTTTAAAAATCATATATCTGATAAAGGTTTAATATAAAATATAAATATTTTATATACATAAAACATATATAGAAAACTCTTACAACTATAGAAAAATGACTGATTTTAAAATAGACAAAAGACTCCAGCCAACATGAAGGCATAGGTAGACACACTCAGCCTTCTTCCACAACCATAAATAAGAAGCATTACATCTACATTAAAACAAAAAACAACCAACACTACCAGAAAATTCAAAGTGCATGCAAGTCCAGCAAACATTCAGACAGGCAGGAGGGGCGGAGCCAGGGAGCCAGGGAGCCAGGAAGCCAGGGCACAAGGGTGGAGAAGATGCGGTGCAGGGGGTAGCAAGGCGGTGCTACAGCCAGCTGGCGGGAAGAGCGGTCACACATTATAAAAGCCAGGAGGGAAACCTGGGGGGCGCTCCCAATCAATCCCAGGCCCGATTACACAGCTCATAGTTCCAGCACCAGGAATGTAAAGCCTCATTGCTTCTGGTTGTGAAAACCAGTGGGGGTTGGGGCACTGCAAGAAAGGGTCCAACTCTCAGGAGAGTTTGTTTATAGGGCCCCTAAGGTCCTAGATCATCTGCAACCAATCTACTCTGGGAACCAGCACCAGGACAACAGCTAGAGGGGCACCACTTGCATACAGGAAGTAAGCACATAAAAAGATATTTAAGCCCTGGCTGGTAGCACAGTGGATAAGGTGCCAGCCTTCGAACCCAAAGGTCACTGGTTCGATTCCCAGCCAGGGCAATATAACCAGGTTGCAAACCAGGTATCCAGCCAGGTCTGTAGCTGGAGGCAGGGAAAAGGCAACCACACACTGATGTTTCCCTCTCTGCCTCTCTCCCTTCTCCCTCTCTCTAAAAATAAAAAATAAAATCTTTAAAAGAAAAATTTTTTTTAATGTTTAACATCTTTAATCATTAGAGAAATCCAAATCAAAACTACAGTGAGATATCCCCTCACACCTATTAGGACAGCTATTAACACAGAAAACATGCCCTGGCTCGTGGTTCAATGGATAAGGCAAACCCAAAGGTTGCTGGTTCAATACCTAGCCAGGGCACATAAACAGGTTGCAAGCCAAGTCTCCAGCCAGGTCCAGAGCTGGAGACAGGTGAAAGGCAACCATACATTAATCTCTCTCTCTCTCTCTCTCTCTCTCTCTCTCTCATTGATCTCTCTCTCTCTCCCTCTCTGCCTCTCTCCCTACCCCTCTCACTAAAAATAAAATCATAAAAAAAAAAAAAAAAAAACACAGAAAACAAGAAGTATTGATGAGAATGAGGAAAAATAAGAAGCCTTGTGTGTTTTAGTAGGAATGTAAAATGGTGCAGTTACTGTGGACAACAGTAACATGGTTCCTCAAAAAATTAAAAATAAAAATACTGTGATAGGCCCTGGCTGGTAGCACAGTGGGTAAGGCGCCAGCCTGTGAACCCAAAGGTCACAGGTTCGATTCCCCAGCGACCCCAGGGCACATAACAAGGTTGCAAACCAGGTCTCCAGTCAGGTCTGTAGCTGGAGGCAGGTGAAAAGCAACCATACATTGATGTCTCTCTCCCTCTCTGCCTCTCTCTCTTCCCCTCTTTCTAAAAATAATGAAATAAAATCTTGATAAAAGAAAAATACTGTGATAGAACAATGAATTTTTTAAAAATTAAAAATAGAATTATCACATGATCCAGCAATTTCAGTTCTAGAAATATACCCAAAAGAATTTAAAGACTTGAATTCAATCCCCAGACAGGGCACATACAACCAATGAATTCATAAACACATGGAAAAACAAATCAACATCTTTCTCTCTTTCTCTCTCTCCCTTCCTCTCCCTTCCCTCCTCCCTGTTCCTATTCCTCCATTTCTGTAAAATCAATCAATCAATAAAAATGTTAAAGAATATATGCAACCCTATGTACAAAAAGATTAAGAGGTATTTCTACACACATATTCATAGTACCATTAATAACAGAAGGCAAAAAAGGTACAAGCAACCCAAGTGTCCATAAACAGATGGATAGACAAAATTTTTATATAGATACAGTGGAATTTTATTCAGCATTAAAAGGCAGAAAATTCTGACACTTGCTACAATGTGAGAGAACCTTGAAAACGCTATGCTAAGTGAAAGAAGCCAGGCACAACCCTGGCTGGTGTGGCACACTGGATTGAGCACCGGCCTGCAAACCAAAGGGTCACCGGCTCCATTCCCAGTCAGGGCACCTGTGTGGTTTGTAGGCCAGGTCCCCAGCTGGGGGTATGTGAGAGACAAACACACATTGATTTTTCTCTCCCTCTCTCTCCCTCCCTTCACCTCTCCCAAAAAAAAAAAAAAAAAAAAAATTTTAAGCCAGGCACAAAATAACAAATACTGTGTGATTGCACTGATATGAGGTATCTAAAGTAGTCAAGCTCAGAGACAGAAAGTAGAATGGAAAAGAAACTAAGGGGAAAAAGAAAAGAAAAAGAAAGTAGACTGGTAGTTACCAGAGTGTGGGGGACTGGGGACATATGTACTGGGCAGAGATTCAGTTTTACAAGATGAAAAGCGTTAGGACTGATGATGGTGATAAATAAACAACAATGTGAATGTACTTAATGCTACTGAACTGTACATCTGAAAACTGTTAAGATGGTAAACAGTGTTACATGTACTTCACCATAGTTTTTTTGAGGAAAAGCACATTCTCTCTCTATCCTCTCCTCCCTTCTCTTTCACTCCCTCCCATTCTCCTGCGTTCTCACGCTCTTCCTTGAGACTGCGCGCTGAAGGAAAAAAAAGAAAAATAATAATAAAACAGGAAAACACCTGTAGCTAATATCATAGTTGCCACTGTGAACTCTTTCACCTTAAGATAAAAATAAGACACAAGTGTCACTCTCACCATTTTTATCTCCTAGTGAATTGAAATCTTATCCAATGCAATAGGAAAAATAAACACCAAAATAAGAGAACTAAAAAATAATGGGAAAACCTAGTAAACAAATGGCAATGCTGTACAATACAAACTCAACATAAAATCAATTTGTTTCAGCATCATTTTTTAAAGGTTTTTCTCATTGAATATGATACACTTGCTAAAAAATTCATTTGATCTTCGTATGTGTGAGTCTACAGAGCCTGTATTCTCTCCCATTTACCTATTTATCTTTCCAACAATATTGAATGTCTGAGTATTACAGCTTTGTAATAAATCTTGAGGTCAGGTAGTATTTGTCTTCTAACTTCATTCTTTTCAGAGTTGTTCTGGCTAGTTTGACTAGAATCAACTTCTCAATTTTTTTTTTTTTAAGATTTTATTTAATTACTTTTAGAAAGAGGGGAAGAGAGAAAGGCAGAGAGGGAGAGAGACATCAGTGTATGGTTGCTTTTCACCTGCCTCCAGCTACAGAGCTGACTGGAGACCTGGTTTGCAACCTTGTTATGTGCCCTGGCTGGGGAATCGAACCTGCGACCCTTGGGTTCGCAGGCCGGCGCCTTATCCATTGTGCTACCAGCCAGGGCCTAACTTCTCAATTTTTTAAAACAAAAAGTCTGTTAAGATTTTGATTTGATTGCATGATATGCATTGATCCTATCAATTTGGGGAGACTGTCATTTTAGAATTGAGTCTTCCAATCTATGAATTTAATGTGTCAACTTATTTAGAACTTCCATTAATTCTCAGCAAAGATGTAAACCTGCACTTTTTCTTCCATTGCATCATGCTATCTTCCATTGCGGTCACTTTCAACAACATTAATAACCCTGCAACTGCCAAGAGAAGCACAATTCATGTAAGAAGCTACTCAGTCTCCCTTCATTATAGAATAATGCCTTAGTACGAGGGTGGTAAACACATGGTAAACACAAGGCCAGCAGGCCAAATCCAGCCCTCCACCTTGTTTTATTTGGCTCGCTTTACTGTTAAGAAATAGTTACATTCATACAGTCCTAAAACTACATTTGGCCCTTTGAAGGCAACCGGTAGGCTGATGTGGCCCCCGGTGAAAATGAGTTTGACACCCCTGCCTTAGTGTCAAGCCTGACACGAAAAGGAGGCCAATTCTAATAGGCTGATTGGTGAATAGAGGCACAGCTGCAAGAAGTCTGAAAATGCTAAAGGCTTTTACCCTGTTCTTGGGCTTCAAGATAGCATCTGCTACTTGAAGACACTGATTTTCCCGTCCTTAGAGTAATTTCAAGGTAAGAGAATTCTGAATATAAAATATTTTATTTTCTTTAAAGATTTTGTTTATTTATTTTTAGAGAGAGTGGAATGTAGGGAGAAAGGGAGAGAAACATGTGTGGTTGCCCCTCACATGCCCCCAACTGGGGACCTGGCCCACAACCCAGGCATCTGCCCTGCCTGGAACTAGAACCCGAGACCCATTGGTTTGCAGGCTGGGGCTCAATCCACTAAGCCACGCTAGCCAGGGCTGAATGTAAAGCCTTGATCTAAGTGGGAAGCTGGAGCCCGGGTGGCTCAATTTGGCAGAATTGCCTTGGAAAATTGGTGCTTGAAATGAGAATAAGAGATTTTTTTAAAAAACGTAGTTATTTTTTTCATAGCCTTGTTAAAAAATAAAAATAGAAATGCCCAAAGATACCATAAACAAACAATTCAGTGTATTTTCTTTCAGACTAGAATCTGCCTTCTCTTTAATGATCCTATAGTATTCCCACTGCATGGATAACCACAGTCCATTTAACTAGTTCCCTATTAAACTTAAGAGCTGTTTCCAATTTATTTTTGTTATTATAAATGTTGAAAGAAACATGTGTAAATATACATTTTGCACACCTGTCATGCTTTACAGAATAGCTATGAACACATATAAATACCTATGAATATTTGTAAATTGCTAAACCTGCAATTTTTAATTTAATTTTAAACTGCTGTATCTGCAAAAATAAATCTGCATTTTCAGTTTTGACAGATAATTAGATTACGCTCTGAAGAATCCCCATTTTCCCACACCTTCATCTGCACTTCATTCCATGTAGCAGTTGCCAACTTAAATGCCTACAGAAGACTGACAGAAAATGGAAATAGATGAAGGAGGCCACCTGGGTCTGTGACAAACCTGAGAGTGCATGCTCACAAAGACAGCAGCCACTACTGTGCTCCAGCCAAAAGGTACCACACAGAAATCCAGGCCCCATGTTAGATTTTTCCAATTTATCAAGTAGGCCAGAAATGCAAATTTTTATGAAACTCTACAAATTTTAAATGCTGTCAACATGCTTTTATGTAAACATCAGTAGCCAAACAAAATACACCTACAGCCCAGACTACATTTATTTTAGCACATGGAATTTTGTGCTAGGGTAAAAAAGATATAATGTATTTCCACTTTGAATCTTATTATTCATCAGGCTTATCTTTTCCTGTACTTACCAACAGAGGATGTATTTTGGTTCATAGTGACTGCTAGCACCCTTAGAAAAAAGACATGTATGTTTTTTGTTCAGATTCATTTCTACAACAAACATTTGACCCCCCCCAAAAAAGGTATGTAACTTCAGGTACAGAAGCTAAAGCATGGTCTTGGCTAAATAAAGTGTGCCCCCAAAAAGCACATGAGGACACGGACTCATTTAGGATTGAGTAACTATACTCTCCTCGGCATACATGGAGCATTACAAGATTTTTTAGGGAAAACTAATAATTTGTGAAAAACTATGCATAACCTGGAACAGGGTGGATTGCTCTGATCATCTAGGGCTTCCTCCACTACTTGGTAAGTTCACCTAACACAGCTAATTTTCTCCTTGGTGAGACACAAAAAAAGGAAGAGAATTCCCACACATGCCCCTTTGTTACCACACTAAATTTAAACAAGTACTTTCAGCCTTTTATTTTTTCAGTAAAATGCAACACAGGTTTATACAAATTTTGCTCTGCTCTCAAAATGTTACTGCAGTACTGCCCCCTTAGGAAGAAGTTTCACCAACCTATCCAGTATCTGAGTTTCTTCTCATTCTTCCTTAGTCATCAGTTACAAATCTCCAGACCCAGATATCCATTCCCTGCACCCACCAGAGATAATGGCACAGACCCATGACTAGACAATGTTCCAACAATGACTTCTGAATGCAACTATCTTTTCATCAATTGTAAACAAGTCCTAAACTCTTGGCTTCATAGGGAGTCCCTACCAAGTTAGTATAAACTCTGAAACAGGGGCAGAGGTCAAGGGGATGAGAGCTCAGTCTAAGCTCTGGATCTCCTGCCACCCCCACCCTGTTCAAAAGAATCCTTATCAGAAATCCAGGCCCAGTGTCAGATCTTCCCAGCAAAAGGTCATATTCAGGAGACTTCATCCCCCAATTCAGCTGGCTCTCGAAGCAGTTCTCAATGCTGCATACCTAAGTCACTAATGGAATATTGTGGAGGGAAGGTGACATGAAGGAGAAATGGGACATGTGTGAACTTCATTTTTTTCAAGAAAGTAACTGATAAATAGTGGTTAAATTATGCACCTAAGACACAAAAGAAATCTCTTCGGGAGTCTACTCCATAATGAATTATTCTACTTTGTGCCCAAAATCATTCTAATACATGCAAAAGAGCCCAAATGAGAGACATAGAAGCCTTTATTCCTCTGTACACAAAAATCCCCATTATATATGTTATAAATCATTATACTATCTTATACTCTTTCATTATTTTTGTGACCTGTCACAGTCAAGAGTGCTACAGACAGTATGAAAGATTTATTAAAACAGTAGCTCTGAAGTCTGACATACTTTTCCACTATGGACTTTGGGGTGAGTCATTTACCCTCTCCAGGCCTCAGCGTTTTCATCTGTAAGACAGGAATAGTATCTTTGTAAACAAGTTTTTTGAGTGCTTAACAAAAATGCATGTGAAGCATTTAGTGTATATTAAATACTAGCTATCATTATTTTTAATCCTCACCTGAGGATATGCTTTTATTGATTTTAGAGAGGGAGGGAGAAAAGGAGAAAGAGAAATATTTATCAATTACCTCCTGTATGCTCTGACCTGGATTGAACCCACACCTAGGTATGTACCCTCACCAAGAATCAAACCTGCAACCTTTTGGTGTATGGGATGACACTCCAACCAACTGAGCAACTCGGCCAGGGCTTGTTCTTGTTGTTGTTATGACTCTGATGATAATAATGATGACGATGATGATGATGATGTAGTAAAAGCCACGTATCAAATTTTGTGTTTTCCTAACTAAACCAGAGTCCCTGGAGGGCAGAAACTGTCGTAGCTTGACACACACATCAAAGAGGAAAAGGAAATGGGAAAGAAAAGGACAATAGACTAGGTATTACAAAGTCAAACTTAAAATCAGATATATTTATATGATATAACCATCCTCACTCATAATAAATATATGCACAGTGCATGACACATAAAAAAATACCCAATGTTCATTTTCTTTCCTTCATTGATCTCTAATAGGCCTTAAGTCCATTCTCTTCAGACCACACCTAGTCTTATATGAACTGTTTACTGAGATTAAAAATTGAGACATGTAGTGTGACAAGTAGGAATAGACCCATTAGGAGATGGTACAGAATACTGGAATTTTGGGTAGGAACTATGGTTACTCTAGCTGAGATGTACATTTCTCATTTGTAGCTTGAAGGATCCCCAAAAAAAGTCTCCTTGGGATCCCAAGTCACTTGACAATTCAGTCATAGGAAGCCAGTGCATTAGGTTGTCTTATCCTGAAGCTGTTTTTAACCTTGCCTGTTCATACTGCTCCCACCCACGGGTCCCTGTTTGGCAGACATCTATCAGTATGACAAGAAAGGAAAAGGATTCATTCAACTTTCAAGTGTCTTTTTAAATGCTCATTTACCTATGTCTTTGATTAGAAAAAAATATATGCATATATATTTACTTTAAAATCTAGGTCAGCAAGAATCTGAAGTATGCAGTATTTTTTATAACTTTTTTTTTTCTTAAGATTTTATTACTTTTAGAGAGAGGGGTAGGAAAGAGACGGAGAGGGAGGGAGACATCAATGTATGGTTGCCTTTCACTGGCCTCTAGCCACAGATCGGTCTGGAGACCTGGTGTGCAACCTGATTATGTGACCTGGCTGGGGAATCGAACCAGCGACTTTTGGTAAGGCGCAGGCTGGCGCCTTACCTGCTGTGCCACCAGCCAGAGCCTATGCAGTATTTTTTAAATGGTAATAGTCAGGTTTTTCACTGCACAAATTTTTTCCTCAGTGTGCTCTCTATAGGGCCTTGCTACTTTCCAAAAAGAAAGTGCACAGTCTAACTATTTAAGTAAGCAAAGAGTTAGTTAGTTTCCTAAGCAGTTAAAAAAATGGGTTGGCAGATGGTAATTTAGGAGGTTACCTGCTACTGGTCGGGGGAAGGGGTCCAGAACATTCTCACAGTCAACCAGATGGTAAAAAACAGTCTTGGCCAAAGTGGTCAGCAGTGTATAAGCTCTGGTCCTCTGAAGGAGCTACTTACGAAGCAGTAACTTACACCTAACATCTGGAATGATTTATCTTTGTGTCATTAAGAAATACAGGCTAGTCTAATTGAATAAAGTGCAGTTACAACAGCTCGTGAGTATAGAGACTGAGAATTTCAATGTTATGTTGCATTGCCTGCAACAGCATAAACTTCATAGCGTTTACCATTTGCTAAACATTCTAAATAAATAATTACTTCTCTTAATCCTCATAATAGCCCTATAAAGTAGGAATAACTTATTACTGTCCCCATTTTACAGATGGATACAATGCAGTACAGATGGCAAGATGGCAGAGCTAGTAAATACGGGAGCCAAGCCATCTTGAGCCAGAGGCCATGTTCTTAATTCTAAAGAGTTTTGGCTTATATAAAAAGCTAAAGGGTTCAACTAAAATGCAGACAAAAAAATTATACAAAACAAAACAAAAAAAAATTATACAAAACATGTTTATTGTGACATTACTTATAGAAAAAACTGGAAGCAATCTAACAATAGGAGAATGAGTAAGTAAATCATGGTAAAATTATTGCATTGAAATATTACCCTGCCATTAAAAATATTTATTAAAATGTTTCATGACTTGGAATAATGCTCCTAATGTAATGCTGAGTTGGGGGGAACAGAATACAAAATTGCGTGTGTGTGTGTGTATGTATATATATATATATATATATATATATAATAATTCCTACTTATGTAAAAAATAAGCTTTGATACAAATGGAATGACATTCTCAAAAAGAAACAATGGCTATTTCCAGATGGTAAGATTAAGGATGTTTGTATTTTTCCATCTAGTGTTTTCCTCGATGAACATGCATTGCCCTACTATCAATTTAAACAAAGGCATTTTTTTTCTTTTAATCAAGCTACACCAAGATCCTCAAACAGTTGATAAAAACAGCTAAAAAGCACCTACTCTAACTTCAAGAAGTCATGTTCTATGGGATAATACTCTTTGAACATCAAACAACAGATTGTAGTCCGTACATACCAAAAAGAACGCTCACCTTCAACTTTGGAAACTGAATTAAAATGAGTATTTTCAACTTTGGTCAATGTTTACTCTCTATTTCTGATATTATTTTGTAAGAACTATGGATTTAACTATTTGCAGGCTAAAAACTCAAAAATTGCTTTGCTGAAATAGATAATAAGGGACAAAGTTTGACTTCGGAGAACAACAGCTGTTGCTAATCCAACTATTTACCCTTTGACCCCCTCTTGGCCAATGACTGAACAGTATCAATTGTTTTCCTGCATTATGTGCTGTTTACAATCCCTGAGAGGCATGAAAGGAATTAATAATTTAGCCTAGAAAGCTGACAGCCTTTATTGGGGAGCCCCTTGTCTGTGAGACAGAAATCTAAGCAAGTAGCTGTCCTTAAGTCACAGGTCCCTTTACTGTTCCTGTTTTATAACCTAATTGGCCCCCAAACATAAATCAATTATTTCTCCTGTTTTAAGCAACAATGACTTCCATTCGCTAACTTCCCCTGTATCAAGTCAGTCCTTGTTCTCTTGAGTTTTACAACTACACGGTAAACACAGTAACCGAGGGAAAAAACTAGGGGAGCAGGGCAGACTGGGGTTATCTAGAAACAGAAGCACAGGAAGGTTATGCTATTTTGAACTTCTCTTGACCTTTTACTGCCCTTGTCTCTAGCTTATGCTAATAGGCAGGGTACAGAGATGCTTCTTGTAGAAATGAACTTAGCCTGAACCTGTGCCCTAACATTGGACTCCAGGAAAGCCAGGAATCATAGGAAGGCAGCCAGAGTGTGAACAGCTGCCCATATTATAAACATGGCTAACTGGCTGCTCTATCTATTACAGAAAAGGCACCCAAAAATGGCCATTTGAATTGAACAAAGTTAGTCCTTTCTCATCTAGTTCCAACACATCCCACCTGTTGTCCCAAATTTACTGTCTACAACCACTGCCACGTACAATGGGATATCAGTAACAATAGTATTTCCTGTTCCAAATTAAGCACATATGAGCAGGCCTTCCCTATCAGGAATTCCAGAATTAGGGAAGCCGCTGGGACCTCTAAACTCCCAAGACGCATCACGAAGAAATCCCTATTGTTCTCAGTTTTACGTGCAGAAGTCATGAAGTACTAATATAGCAGATGTCACTTCTTTCCAGTCAGAAGCCAAGGAATTCGCAGTAGCAACAACTGCAACCAATTTAACACAACACACACAGACTATCTTAGTCTTGATATTTCTCCTTCACTCAGTAGTTGGGCTGAGCATGCTCATTTGAACCCCAAGAATGATCTAAATTGAAATGATAAATTTTTATTTCTGCCCACTTATTATAATACCAATCTTCATGTATCCCTCCAAAAAGAATGAAAATATTACTAATTTCACAAAAATACAAGGATTATTGCAAATAATAGCCACATAAGCTAAGCACAACTTTAAAAAGAAAAGTGATTTTTTTTAATGTTACTCCAATTCTGTACTAATATATTTGTTCATTCTTATAGAATGGAGATGTTTGTGCACCACCATACCTAGCTAGAAATTCTATGTAGAAATGTTAAGTGAGTTAGAATTAGTTGGCTCAGGGAGAATCATTTGATAATATCTTATGAAAATAACATAAGAAGAAGGGCATGATCTATTTACAATTGCTAGTAAGTGCAGAAAAGGAGAATAAGTTTGGGTACTATGTAATAAATTAGCCTAGTTTGAAAAATGTTTTTTCAAATAATTCCAGACAAGAAAATATTTTCCAACAGACATTTAATACATGAAGACAGGACCTAGACTTATTTGTATATTCCTGGAACGCAGAAAAGGGCCTGGAAGAGAAAAAAACACTCAACATTTGAGTTCTCCATTATCTGGCATGTTTTACATGTAGTTCTGTCTGAAAGGTTTACAGGGCATCTCAATATCCTTCATAATGTATAAAAATGCTTCTAAGAAAGAACTATAACTCAAGAAATTACCTTTTTCTCCTCCTAAATGAAAGATACTCATAAGACAAAGATAAAATAGTGTAGTATGTTCACACATAGGTACTGTAATTTCTAGTTGCAGCGCAGCGTAAACCAAGCCTCTACTACCTAACAAAACAGATTCTAAACTTTCTAACTTCTAGAAAAACAAGTCTATGTTCTTGGTGTTGGGTAAGCAATGTGGGATTTATTTTGTCTTGCAATTAATAAGTATTAGTTGAACAAACATAAATGTTTATTTATATTATTAAAGTGTGGGGAGAAATATATGAGAAGGTACACAATGTCAAAGAGATGATATTAGCTAGGATGGTGAGAAGGTGGATTACACCACTTACCCCAACAGGAGATTGGTGACAAAGAGCCCATGACCCTAAAAATATCAGAACTAAAAATAGAATTTTTAAATTCTAAAAATAGAATTTAGAATATAAAAATAGAGATCATCTCATGGATTCTCAATATAAGTCATTATTAGACCTTTTGGCATTATGGTAAAATAAGGTCTGTATACACTGGATGGTCCCACATTCTATTTCTAATGGTTATATCAGTATTTAAGAATGATGCATGCCACATTTTGAGAGTACTGGAAACACAGATGATTTTCTAGGATCAAGACTTACATAGTGCTGAAAAGCATCATTTAATTAGACCTTGAAATGGTTACTCTAGTATCTTATCCTTAAGAATGTAGAGTAAACGCTTCAGAAATTAAAATCTGGGAGAAAGTTATCTATTTTAAATCTCTAAATCAAGCATAATCCTTTGAAAGAAATTACATCAAAACTAGTCAATGCTTTAGACAAGCAAGTGGTTGTGGGTATATGGTTGAATTTGCGCACACTTTTTATTGTTACTGCTTTCATGGGAGGATGGATGGACAGGGCAAGGAGATTAAAATCAAATAGAAATTTTCAGCAAACCAAATTTCTTTGAAGTGGCTCGATTCTGGCCACTAAATAATAAAAGAAAATGAAAATATAACTAGAAAAGATACAATGCCCTCCCCATAATTATAAAATTAAAGTGAAAACAAAATCTGAGTCTTAAATAAGACCTATCAATGCCACCTTAGGTTAAACATCTAAAAGTACACACACACGTGCATGCTCACACACACGTCCCTTTCTAGTCACAAACACTGGGGAACATTCAGAACTTACTAGTGCCTGGATCGAGCTCTGTCAATTCATCCTGACAAAAACCTAAAGAGAAAACAATAGGGAAAGTAGATTATGATTTGTGAAATACTTAGAAGGTTATTCCAAATATGAAAATGCAAATATCGAGTATTCAGGAAAACCTACACTCAGAAGTCACGTTTGGATTTAAATCCTACCTCTGTAGCAGTTAGCTACTAGAGATCCCTCTCTGAGCTTCCACTTCATTATCTTTGTATTAAAAAATGGATAGTAACAGCACTTACTACAGAGGAGAAATAAGGAGATACTGATATAAAATACTTATTTAATACAGTTCTTGGCGTACAGTGGGAGCTCAATAAACAAAAGCACAAATAATTATGAATAAGAATATCATGTTAGTTGGAATAAAAATTCATGGAAAAATTACAAGTCATTAGATATTTGTCATGTGCTGCTTAACATTATCAATTATTTTCCAAAAGAAAGCAAAATATACTAAATATGAACTTACAACAAATACAAACAGGGTTGTTTTACTTAAATTTTTCACAGATGCTGAAAATTTTTACCTATACTCATAAAATGGAGCAAGTTTTCTATTAGTAAATGTCAGATTGGAATAGTTACCTCTCAAGCATATTTCAGGCTCAAAATGTCTGAGCTACATCTGTCTGACTGGTGTGTAACTATCATACTGAAGAGAAAAATCAAGCACAACAAATGGCAAAAGTGTTCTGTATGTAAAGTTTTTTCCTGTAGTGATTGTCTACTTTCTCCAGTTTGATTTCTACCCATTATCAGTTCAAGTATTTCTTCAGAAAAGCATTTTTTTGCCTCCCTTGTTGCAAAAGGTCAAAGTGCCATTATAATTTTCTGTAATAGTTTGTGTAATCATCAACAAGGAATTACTTACTTATACAATGTCTGATTGACTCCTCTACTAGAAAGCTCCACAGGGGAAAGGACCTGGCCTGTCTTGTTCACAGCTGTATCCCCATTACTTCTCACAAGCCTATCACAAAGCAGCTGTTTAATAAACATCAACTGTAGCATCTCAACAGTAAATTAAAAAATTATGGAGCAAGGCCTGGCCATGTAGCTCAGTTGGCTAGAGCATTGTCCTGATATGCCAAGATTGTGGGTTCAATTCCCCTGTCAGGGCACATACAAGAATTAACCAATGAATGTGTATGTGAGTGAAACAATAAATCAGTGTCTCTCTGTCTCTCTCTCTTCCCCCTTCCTCGCTCTCTCTCAAATCAATTCCCTTTTTAAAATTTTATGGAGCAAAACCAAGACTAGAAGGATATGAGAGCATTTTTGGTCATAGCTGGGCAACCAAAAGCTAGACCAGCAACTGGGAGTCAGGTTGAGAAGAGGGATTCAGTAGCAGGTGAACTATTTAACCATCACAACTCCGGCAGTCCTTTGCAACCCAGAATGTGCTGGCCAACCACACCACTCACCAAACATGCCACATCACTTCTTGCCTTCCTGTGCTTCCTCCTCCTTCTCTACTTGGTGAAGAACAACTCATCCTTCAAAGTCTAGCTCAAATATTACCACCTTGAAAGATGGAAAAAAGAGAGGCCCCTCCTACATTCACCAAGAGATAAAGAACAATTTAATTATCTGCCTCCTCTACTAGGTAGCAAGCTCTTCAAGGACCGGGACCATGTGGTATCCATCTGTGGAGCTGCTTCTATGCCCACAACAGTTGCCGATATATTATGGAAGATGCTCAAACACAGGATGAACCAAACAGAAAACACAAGCCTGCCTCTAGATCACACTTGGAAGGAAGAAAGTCAGAATCAGAAAAGTCTAGCCCAAAGAATGTGTGGAAGGTTTAAGTGAGAATTTGTGATCTAGAACCAGAGTTTGGAAGGTGCTAAAAGTGGCTGAGATGCCTCAGAAGGCTCACCTCAGAGCAACTTTAAAGTCTTTCTACATAAAGGCAATGGGAATCGGAAAAGCTGTGGAGAGATGCCAGGCAATGAAGAAATAAGTCATCATTACACATGGGTTCAATATTGAACATCCTGACAGAAGCAAAACTGAGAATAAACATTCATAAACTGACTCAAAAGTTGGGCAAAAGGATGGGAGGGCAGGGTTGTTTAATGATAAAGTTAGACCTCTCCTAAATTCTGGTCCAAGCCATTTTTAGTTTAGTTATATGACTTTAGGCAAGTAATATTCTATTCTGGACCTCAGATTTTGGACATTAAATGAAAGGACTCTTACTACAAGTCCCAAGGAAGGACAAAGCCTAATGCGTTTTCTTAAAACAAACATTCTGAACTCAGAGTAACTAGACAAAATACAAAGA
Source organism: Noctilio leporinus (assembly GCA_004026585.1). Classification (NCBI taxonomy): domain Eukaryota; kingdom Metazoa; phylum Chordata; class Mammalia; order Chiroptera; family Noctilionidae; genus Noctilio; species Noctilio leporinus. The sequence goes on from PVIW01002041.1 coordinate 65,543, forward strand.
GAGGGTAACTAAAAAGCAAAGGAAATCCAAAGAATAGCCAAAGTGGCCATCTATTGCTTTTATCTGCCTAGCAACCATTTTCCCCCTCTTCTGTTAATGGCATCCTGATATTTCTTTGAAGACCTATCCCCTTTTACATTCTCAGTTCATGTGCCCCAAGTAGGATGGACCTTAACCTTACTATAAATAGGGATTATTAACAGCAATCTTCCTTACAGGCCTGGTAAACGACATAGTGTATGTAAAGGCTTTGCCCAGTACTTGACAAAGTCAGAGCTCCATGTATGTGAGCTACTACTCACTAATCCCTAGGGTCCATCCAACCCTGTGCTGTGTTTGAGGTAGCAAAGAGCAGATTATAGGCGGCTAACTATTGACCTGTTCATGACATCATCCTCAAAGAGTTGGGATGGAATGTCACTAGTGTCACTCTGGTGATATTACATGCTCTGACTCTTAAACCTTTTTTACATATTGAGCCTATAAATTGCTTGATGTCATTATTCCAAATCTTTGTTACCGCCAAAGGAAAGAACTCTGTATTTGCCTTAAAACAAATTCCTTTCAGGGTGACAGAGAGGGCTGATTATGGATTTCAGTAACTATGTCTAAAATCCTCCACCCAACCCTGAGACCACTGGCTAATAATGTCTCTGGCTTCACAGATCGGCCCTAGAGGAGGAGGCCTGAGGAGGTATGCAGAACAAAGCTACTCCTACCTCCTGATGACAGGCTACCCATTCTCAAGTCTCCCCAGATTCTCAGCAAACAGACCTTAGCTAGCAAAATGATTCCTAACTAGAGTCCAAATCACTGCTAGATGTAACCCCAACATGTTTTCAATTCTATTCAATACAAAGGCAAAAAATAACATTTGTTCAGTAAAAAGCAGACCCCCTAAGACACAAAAATACACAAACATACTCCCAAAACCATCTGCTTCATAGAATACAACACGTTAAACACATTAGGAAATGTTCTGAGAAATCTGGGGCCTTCGGTTGGTGACTTAAATAACTTTAAAACAGGATAGACAAGAAACACAGATTGGCTCCTAAGAGGATATATCACAAGGCAGCATGCTCAAAAGCAATCCGAAATCTAGTGTAAACTAACTTAGCACATTTTAACTTAGAGGGCAGGGCATTAGTCTGAGTTAAGGATTGGATTAAAATCCCAGATTTGCTATACTATTTTGTTTAATTAACTACCCTGGGCCTATTTCCTGATACGGGGAAAAATAACCATCTTGCTCAACTGTTGTGAGAGTTGAAGGATATACATAGCCATCTACCTTAGGACAAGTGATCAGTAAGTGGCTGGAGTCTAGGAAGTTACTTTAATTGAAAAGAAAGATCCAGTTGACAAACTTTTCTCCAATAGTTATTTGGCAAAAAGAAAAAAAATCAGTGACTCCTCATTCTGTGATTGGCTATAGTCAGGTTAAAAAGTCACTTATTTTGGCCCTGGCTGGTGGCACAGTGGATAAGGCGCTGACCTGCGAACCTAAAGATCCCTGGTTCGATTCCCAGCCAGGGCACATAACCAGGTTGCAAGCCAGGTCTCCAGCCAGGTCCATAGCTGGAGGCAGGTGAAAGGCAACCACACACTGATGTCTCTCTTCCTCTCTCCCTACTCCTTTCTCTAAAAAATAATAAATAAAATCTTTAAAAATTTGTATTGATGATGTCAGTAGATAAATTCAAGCCTGAAACACTAATTGTAACCTATAATGTGTCTTTTACAAAGCAAGTTAAATGTTACTCTAGGAATGTTTTAATTTAATTTGACAGTAGGAAGGCAGCACTGTCCCACAGAGATCCGGATCCTGGTCACAGTCAACTCAGTTTATTTTGAAGCCTCAGCGGCCCACAGACAATTTAAGGTGAAGCCCTTAAAAGGTAAAATTTTACAATTGTAATCAAACATCGTATCTTTCCCCCAAATAGAAAAATTATGTAACTGTATTTTTTTGTTTTTTGTTTCTTAATGTACTAACTTTAGAGAGAGAGATAGAATGGGGAGGAGAAAAAGAGACAGACATCAATTTGTTGTTCCACCCATTCAGGCATTACTAGTAGATGGGTCAAACCTGCAACTTTGGCATATAGGGACAATACTCTAAGCAACTGAGATACCTGGCTAGGGCCCCCCAAACAGGAAAAAAAAAAATATATGTATATATATATATATTTTTATATATTTATAAAATATATATATTTATATATATATAAAATCCTTCATGGTCTGCCATTCAACTTAATCTCTTGCTTCTCCTCACCCTATTCCACCCTCTACCTTGTTATAAAACAATAATGAACTTCACTTTATTGAGCTTCAGAGAGGTCACCTTTTTTAGAAATTGAAATTGAAGGCATCAGGGAAAAGATGATTCATTTTATTGCAATACTCAATGTATTGCGGTGCTCTGGACAGAACCTGCAATATTTCCAAGGTATGCCGTTACAATGCAGCTCCCTGACTCAACATGCTTGTTAGCCTCCATTCATTTGCACATATTATTTTCTCTACTTTCTCTCACTCACCATTCTGATGTTAAGACTCAAGTTAGGTCTCTAACCCTTACACGTGTGTGTGTGTGTGTGTGTGTGTGTGTGTCTCCCCATTCTTACACACACACATACTTCAGTCACAATTAGGCACTTCAAAATGCAGTTAACTGAACCTATGGTCTTTTCAGAAACATTTGAAAAAGGGAAAAGAAAAAACTGGTTTCAAAATGCAAGAAAAACAAACCAGATCTGCACATTTGAAATTAAAATGTTTTAATTAAATGAGATAATACATTATTTCACCTAGTCAACTGTAACTCAAGTTTTATAATACTGTAATTTTATTTATTAAGATTTTATTTATTATTTTTAGAGAGAGGGGAAGGGAGAAAGGCAGAGGGAGAGAAGCATCAATATATGGTTGCCTTTCACCTGCCTCCAGCTACGGACCTGGCTGGAGACCTGGCTTGCAACCTGGTTATGTGCCCTGGCTGGGAATCGAACCAGCGACCTTTGAGTTCACAGGCCAGCCCCTTATCCACTGTGCCACTAGTCAGTGTTTATTGGAATTGTAAATGTGAGATATGAAATGAAGCAGAAGTTCCAAAAGGAAGTCAAGGGCCTAAAAGGATTTTGAAGCTGTTCTGGTTAGTTAGGCTACCCCTACCTACTCTGTGCTCCCACAGATCCCTGTGCTTCCCTCATAACACATCATGATCAGGGGCACTGGTTGTGAATTCAGGTTCTAGAGAAAGTTGCCACGTTCCTCAACAAAAAACTACAAAATCTTTATCCAGAATTTACATTAATATACAACAGTTATTTGCTGGTCCTTCATGAGACAACCAATTCTGGTTATTTGTATCAGTTTCCCATTTGCTTTGTCTCCCCTAATTATGCTTAGGTCCCCAATGAAACGCTACCCTTCTTTCAGTCAGCTCTGGTCTCAGCCCTAACTCTAGCTCCAGTCCCAGGCCTGAAAGACGTCCCAGGATCCCATGAAAAATTGCTCAGTAAATGCTGAAGAACTACTTCTTTCTCCAAAAAGCAACAGTACTAAACCACAGTGCTACCACAATTAATTTTTTGCCAAAATATCAAGTTCTAAGAGAAAGTAACAGTGGACTATTCACTTCCTTTAAAATCTAGAAAAACAATGTCCAATAGAATTTCCAAATGAAATGTTCTGTCCAATATAGTAGCTACTAGCCACATGCAAGAGTCACTGAGGAACAGCAATCTACATATACACCTAAGAAATCTGTAAACACCAATTCAACTCTAACTACTTCAAAATGGGGGGGGGGAGGGGGGGGCTGGGCTAAATTTTCAACCAGTAAACTAAAAACACAAAGAGCTAAAAGAGAAAAAATTTGAATATAGATTTAATGTCACTTAACCATACACTTTAAAATCATGAAAAGGGTCCTGGCAGAGTAACTCGGTTATTTGGAACGTCGTCCGTATATATACTGAGAGGTTGCAGTTGGACCCCAGGTCACAGCACGTACCTAGATTGTGGGTTCAATCCCTGGTTGGGATGCATACAGGAGGCAACCAACAATTAAAGTTTCTTCTCTCACATCAGTGTTTCTCAATGTTTCTCTCTCTCTCTCTCTCCCTCCCCTCCCCCTTTCCTCTTTCTCTAAAACCGATAAAACAGACCTTCAGGTGAGGATTTTTAAAAATTGATGTAAAAGGTAAAAATATATGTTACACCCTGGCTGGTAGCACAGTGGTTAAGGTGCCGGCCTGCGAATCCAAAGGTCGCAGGTTCGATTCCCTAGCCAGGGCATATCACCAGGTTGCAAACCAGGTCTCCAGTCAGGTCTGTGGCTGGAGGCAGGTGAAATGCAACCATACATTGATGTCTCTCTCCCTCTCTGCCTCTCTCCCTTCTCCTCTTTCTAGAAATAATGAAATAAAAATCTTAAAAAAAAAAAAAAAAAAAAATGGTTACATATAATTCCCATGTATTAAAAAAAAAATTAAAGGCTAATTTGAGGTCTGTCCTGAAACTATCAGCAGCGAAAACTATCTTAATTATGTTGACATTGGCTCGATACTTTCAGGACAGGCCTCGGACAGATCATGAAATTTAAAAAATATTAACTGTAAGTAGTGGATGATGGACAGACAGGTTGAGACAAATGGATAAGATGCTACTGGGAAGTAGTGCAGAATAGTAAGTAAGCATAAATTTTGATATGATAAATTTGAGTCCTGGTACCATCACTTACTAAGTGTGTTAGCTTAGGAAGTGACTTCGCCTCTTTGAGCCAATTTCCTCATCCACAGATTGTTGTGAGGATTCAGTGAGATGATACACTTAGGTCAGTCCCTGGTAGCTGTGATCAATATGAAAGAGAAAGAAGCAGCAGCAACCATTGGGCCAGCGGCATGTGGAAGGGAAGCATTCAGCAGACAAATACACAGAGAAAGCTACATGTAAAAGGCACAAACAGAAAGAGGATACAGAACATCACCTGGTCATCTGACTTGACTGGAACCTTTGCCAGGGCTGTATTATAAAGGGTTTTAACTGCCACACATGAGTTTTTGGACTTTTTGTCTATAGGCAACACAGTCACCAAGGAAAGGAAATATACGTATACACCTAGGAAATTTGTAAATACCAGTTCAACGCTGACTACTTCAATAAAGGGGCTCTAAAATTTCAATCAATAAACTAAAAGCACGAAGAGCTTTGTGGGGATAGCCAATATAAACATGGCCCATCATCCACAGCTCCTTATATTCTAAGAACTTTTCCCATTTTTCAAGGCCCTCCGCCAACTCCATGGTCTAGGCTCGGTACAATGAATGGCTTGGACAGAGGCTGAGAAGGAATGTGGGGGATTTTTGTTTGGGTTTTTTGAGCAACAAACATTAGTTAGCCAGACCATGGCCTGTCTTAGTTTGCAAAACTAAGTCCAACAGCCAAGCAGACACAGAAACACTTTTCATTGGATTGGCTGAGCAATAAATCACATCTGTCTCTTTTCCTTTCCATGGGGTGGAATGGGGTGCCACTTGGGCCATTAGCTTTTGTTTCTCATAGGTAACCTGCAAAACATATTTCAGGAATAAGAGAAAATGCTTTTCAATGCAGGGACATAGCACCACAAGTCCACAGAGCAAAAGCTGGTTGGCACAGCTTCGAGTCACATTTCCCTTTCTCAATCTACAAATGTCAAGGCCGTATTTTTAAAAGTGCAACAAAAACAATGCCCTTTTTTGTAGTGTTATTTTCTTGATGTGAAATCTAAGGTTCAAATAAGATGAGTGGGGGTAGGGAAAGCCAAGGATTCTCAATTATATAGCCTACTGTGCCCATGTAATTTGCTCAGCTTAAATGCCGCTTACAAGAAGTGTCTACATTTCTATGGAAACATTAATAACTTCCATTTGATCAACCAACATCACCTTTCATACAGTTTTTCAGGCTTCTAGCTTTGTAATTACAGCCTTGAAACCAGAGTGAAGGCAGGAAAGCCAATCCAAGATTATGACATTTCAGTTTTAAGAAAAAAATGTTTAAATGAAAACAGTACACAGCTTCAAGGCTGCCTCCAGACTCAGAAGGTGAAAACAGTTTAGGAAAGCAATTCAATTTGATGAGTCAGAGGTCATTAGTGTTTCTATGGAAATACAGTACAGACATTTCTCAGAAAATTGCATGTACTGATGAGCCTCTGACATTTTTCATTTATAACTTCTGGTTCTCTTGAGTAACAACAGGGATTGTTCATAATTCTTCATTCGGCCTAGAGGTTAAAGAAATTTCAAAATGCACACATCAAGAAAACATATAAAATAATCTGTCAGTTGCCATTTATTAAATCTTTACTATATGTCAGGCATTGACTTGATGCTTCACATGAATCTCACTGAAGATAGCTACTATTACCTCCATCTTACAGGTTTAAGAGATTTATATTCTGTTACATGGAAAGAACCCCAAAAGTCAAAACAAAATACCTTATATTCAGAGCAGCCTGGCTAATGAAATCCCACCTTTGCACAAAACAGGCTTTGCAACAGCCAGATAGGTGAGAATTAAGTTATTTCAAAAACCAAACCCTGTCACTCTCCCAAAAGCAGAGCATCAGAGCCCAAGAATACCACACACCTTACATGAGATAAACCTCCTCCTGAGTAATCCAAATGTCCATGTCAGAAGCAGCTAAAATAATTTCATCAATCATATCAAACCAAAATATAAAACCTTTAATGAATGAATCATTGGGGAAGAATTAACTTATTTTGAAAAATTACAAGTTGCTCCCGACAGGAATAAGGAAAGTGAAGACTTTTTTGCTCATTTTTCATTTCAAAGACTAACCGAAGAAGAGTCTTATAGACCACGGAGTTAATTTGAGCATATAGTCCGAGAGCTTTCAAAGTCATTTCAGCAAGTGCCCCATACCACCCAATAGTTACTCTGGTGGAACGGGAGAAGCCATCTCTGCTCAGGAAACACATAAGGTAAGGATCAGATGCAGGATGTACCTTTTCTGTATTGTCTTTGAAACACCCATATAAAAACAGAAAAACATGGATGCATGAAGGGCCTTGAAGATATATGTTCCTTTGGGTCAATCTTGGAAATTTATTGAAACAAAAGGGTTTGAAATAAATAGTACAAAATAGGAAGCCAACTAAAAAATCAACCATGGGAGAATGATTAATGAAATTATGGTACACTATTCAATACAGAATTTTGTAAATACTGTCAACGTTTATCAAGAGTTTATAATGGGCAAATACTATATTAAAAAATATAATATAGGGCCCTGGCTGGTGGCCCAGTGGAAAGCTGCCTGCCTGCAAATCTAAAGTCGCTGGTTCAATTCCCAGTCCTCCAGCCAGGTCCCAGGCTAGAGGCAGGTGAAAGGCAACCATACATTGATGTTTCTCTCCCTTTCTTCCTCCCTCTCTTCCCCTCTCTCTGAAAATAATTAATAAAATCTTTAAAAATAAATAAAAATAAAAAATAAAAATGTAGACCACTTTGCCGCAGTTCTAGATAAGCTATTCCACTCTGCAAAAGAATAGGGAATAGGGGCTTTTGTTAAGTCATCATTCAGTGCTATTAGGGAGAATTGGCTTCTTGATGAGGCTACAGCATTCATGTGAAAAATAACCTCTAGATCAATCATTCAAATTTCAGATCATTCAACCAATGAAATAAATGATCAGGGCATGTTTAAGAGCTACCAACAGGAGTTTATCCTGCCCCACTGGAATTATACTCTACTTGTATAATACATGCTTCCTTACAGTCTTTGATATCTGTTAAGTTCTATCAGCTTAGAGGTAAACTTCTTTTTCTATTGGGTTGGCCAAAAAGTTTGTTTAGTGTTTTTCCATATGATGGCTCTCAGTAGCACTTAGTTGTCATTTACTTCATTTGAAACAATTTTGTTAGGTTATACTCTGATAGCTGTCATATGAGCAATTTTTTTTACCTTTTTTTTAATGGAATGTGCTGGTTGTCTCTATAATTTTGTTCAAATGCCTGCAGAACACAGAGAAGCTGTTGCTGCTATTGATTCATTACATACTGCCATTGGCTTTTTAATATAAATAAATATAAACACATACATATATGTGTATGTGGGTGTGTGTATACATATATACACACACACACATATAGTTTGAATTTTTAGAAATTTTAGCTGTTCTGTCAACTTTGGGAAAACTATCCCAGTTGTACCATGTTGGGTTGACATTGTAGAGAAACTAATAGCCATATTGGTCTGGAAATGTTCAACATAATTTTTTCCATTTGTACAGGGGTAACACACTGTATTAAATATGTAAGGTCTTAATCTACGTGGGTTTGATTACAGAAACTAATATAGGATTCTCTAAGTAAAAAAAAAAAAACATCAAAATTGATTAACTTTTTTTTTAAGGGTGAAACTAGGATTTTTTTTATTAGTGGAGTTAGTTATATTCAAAGACTTGGAATCTGTAAAGAGATGAAGCCTCCAACATACTGAGCAGGCAGGACAGTCTACAGAAATTTGACCCTGCAGTTAAAGGCCCTGGCTGGAGTTTGCACTCCCCAGACAGCAATGAGGATGGGGCATGGCATAAGGGCTGGGATGAAGGAACTGGACAGTAGCAACCCAGGCAGCTGTGCCCCACAGAGCAGTTAGTGGGCATCATTAAGCTGCCATGCAACATCCAAAATGTTCTTGGCTCCTTTATTTAGCAACACGTTGGCTAGGCTGGTGCCCAAGTTCTCAGCACTATGCTGTGCTACTCATGGAATGTTCTGGGCAGCTGTGGGTGATCTTCATGCTGGGCAGGGATATGGATGGTGCCCTGCATGGTCTCTTGCATGCTATATGAGCCACCCAGACTCCAGACTCCACCAATCAGGTACAGCTGTCCATCTTTTATAGCTGTGTACAGCACAAAGGTACTGGGATGCTGCAGCCTCCTTCCAGGTGCTTCAGGAAGGCCCTTTCATCAATGCAGCAGAGCAGAGTCTCAGGGCTGTGCAACATACCCACCAGATTCAAGGTGTCCTGGTCCTTGGCTCGGACCTTCCATCTGACCCGCAGCATACATACATTCCTCAGGGCGTAGGATCTACCCTATTCAGTTCTGCCAACCCATGCACCACAAGCCAGCGGCAGCCAAGATGATGGCGCTGAACTCCTGCAGCTCATCCATCTTCTGAAGCCATGTGTTGAGGTTCTCTCAAATACTCTTGAACTCTAGATGTGGAAACTTTCTCGGCAGCTGGGCTGCTCTCCGAAGGGAGCTGGTTCCCACCACTCTTCTCTGGCAAGGTTTCTAGGGACTTCCAAACAAATTTTGGGTGAAAAACTACAGCTTCATAGGAATCTTCTCATTTGCAGATGGCTCCAACGGTGAAGCCTGGAGCACAGTAGGCAGGGAATGAACAACCAGGTCCACTTCATCCTTCTCTGACACACGTTCCAGCTCCTTAGTAAACAGGCTCTTCTTCAATCTTAGTGCAGTATCAAGAATCCTGTTACCGTTGGTGGACATAGCAATGATTTCAAACTGCAGGCCTGGGTTTAAGGCTTAAAGCTAAGACTTAAAGCGTTGCTACCACTCTGTCTGTCTGCACGCCAGCTGGATTTTGCAGGTCCCCATGTGACTCACTCTCAACTTGAGGCTGTTTTCTTTCGCCATGGTGGTCAGGTTGCTGTTACTGTTTCCCGACTGGGCCATGCTTGGGAAGCAGGGCCCGATCACAGGGCTCCAGATTACCAGAAGCAGGAAGTACTGACTGGCAGGCACCCAGGGCTCCAAGGGCCAGAGCTCCTCTGACACCCTGTGGATCTGGATCCTATACGTCACTTCCCTCACCCACTCTCAGAGGGGTGGTGTCCCCCACTGGGCGGGAATTAACTGACAGTTGCAACAGAGACCTAACCTTTCTATTCTCACCCCTACTCAACCAGACTGATGCTAGACGCTGTTTCCCCTGCCCTAATCTTCCCAGTTTGGGACCAGGCATGCAACCTACTCATTTCTACTTTCACCTCCACCTTGTTCTGAGCTAGCAATGCTGATGGCCAGTGGCTAAGATAGCTCTCTAGATTAACCCAGTTGCTGCCCTTTGCAGTCCTCTAACCCACCCAAACGGGTGGTCAATTAAGCCAAAGTTAGCCCCAAAAGGAAAAGGAGGCTGTATTAACTCTAAAATGCCGCATTGAAAACAAAATTGATGAATGTTTGTGCTGCCATTTTGTATTTAAGATGGAAGACATATTTTCAGCACATTATGCTTTATTATTTCAAAGCAGGTAAAAACAACTGAAATGCAATCATTTATTTGTACAATGTATGGAGGTGCTGTGACTAAGCAAACATGTAAGAAGTAGTTTGCAACATTTCTTGGTACTACTGACATCTTGGCCAAATAATTTTTTAAAGATTTTATTTATTATTTTTAGAGAGAGGGGAAGGGAAAGAGCCGAGAGGGAGAGAGACATCAATGTATGGTTGCCTTTCACCTGCCTCCAGCTGGAGACCTGGCTTGCAACCTGGTTATGTGCCCTGGCTGGAAATTGAACCAGCAACCTTTGGGTTTGCAGGCCAGCTTTATCCACTGTGCCACTAGCCAGGGCCTGGCCAAATAATTCTTTGTCGTCGGGCTGTCTTATGCATTGTAAGATGTTAGCATGACCCCTGGCCTCTACCCACTAGAAGAAAATAATGGGAGAGAGCTGACATGCTCAAAATATCCAAATCAATAAAGGTTGATGGAAGTAAAAAATGTGTCTTTTATTTTATGGAAAAAACTATAAACAGACTTTTTGGCCAACCCAATAGCGTTATCATGTACAGCACTAGCACAAAGATACTGTTCAATTAGTATTCCAACTTCCCTATATTTCAAAACTAAATAAAATATGGAGAGTGTCATGCTTCTAAAGTAGGAGACCATTATTTGGTATACAGCTGCTCTGATCTGACTTTCTTCTTTGAATGTGCCTCACACTGCTGAATAAATCAAAGTGAGCATATTTTTCAGAAGCAAATACTGGCTTACAATGTCAAATGAGAAGAGTACACTTGTAAGGTATACAAGCTGACTTGCAAATTTAAGCTATGTAGATACAGTGGTTACTTAGTCCCTACCATATTAAAATTTTCATGTTTTTATTGAACCAGTTAATGTTTTTCTCACTTTTAATCTTGTTCCAAATATTGACAATATTTAAGTAGCCTAATGCTATTTTTCTTTATCTCCTAAAAGGCTTTAAGCATGAAAATTTCCTCCCATGCCACAAAGAAGAGATCAGCTTCTGTGTCACAGGTCCAGGGCCAGCACTGCATCCCAGTTGGCAAGGATCTGTCCTAAACCCCAGGACAACATCCTTCTCCAATGCCACAAACTGGCTTTTGGACTTAGTTCTTTTCCAACACATCTTTTTAAAAAATTAATGATCAATTCTAAAAAGTTACAAATTTTAAACAAGCAATTTTCAAAGAGCACACCTGTCCTCATGCCCAAAAATGGGGAAGGTAAGCAATGCTTCTAAATACTAAACTCCCTAAACTACAAATGACCTCCTCTACCAGAAGCTGGTGCTGAGATTCCAAGAGTGTGAGCCCAAAAACCCAGACAGATCTGGATTTGAATCCAATCTCTTCCATTTACTGGGCCAAGTCACTCAGTTCTCTCATCTGCAAAATGATGGCAATAATGTAACTCTCCTTATAAGATTGCTGCATATAAAAAGCACAGTCAGCACACAAATTTCACTTTAAGAAAAAAGTTAAGACAAACTCTTACCTACAAAATTTTCGGAGGAAGACAATGATCACAGACCAAGTATTAATTAGGTTAACTTTGCATATGAATAAAGTTGCTAAATCACAATTCAGCTAAGAAATCAGTTTGAGACAAAAATAGGAAGTACACAAATAGTGCAATGTATGCTCTAAGCAATAAAGAAATTAAGTTTTTGTGACTTATAATTTAAATGGTAAAGTTCTAGGTAAAGCATATATGAATTGGAAATAAAATTTAAAACTCTTGGTTTTAAGTCTCTATTGGAATACTTCATACCAAAGCATACTAATAAATCTTACCCTTTAGCTCTGGGCTAAAACCTGAGGTTCACACAGTCATAGAGAGTGAATTATATATTTTAGTTTATAGCAAGTATTAGAACAATTTTATTAAGATACAATATAAGCTAATGTCCTGGCTGGTGTGGCTCAGTGGATTGAGTGCCACCCTGCAAACCAGAGTTGCCAGTTCAATTCCTAGTCTGGTTTGCAGGCTGGGTCTCTCGTTGGGAGTGTGTGAGAGGTAACCACACAATGATGGTTCTCTCCTCTTTCTCCCTTCCCCTCTCTCCAAAAATAAATGAAGAAAATCTTAAAAAAAAAAAAAAAAAAAAAACATGGACATGGACAACAGGTGGGATTGACTTTGGGGGGAATGGGTGGGTGGGTGGGGGGACAGAGGGGAGCAAAAAGGGGATGGATGTAATACAACAACAATAAAATTTAAAAAAAAAAAAAAAAAAAAAAGGAATTAGCCCAAATTTGGCATGCCATATCTACTTGAGTCTGCCCCTGGGATTAGCAACTGATTAGGAATACATTTCACAAGATAATTTATCAAGAATCTAAAGTATCACTGTGTGTGGCTCAGTTGGTTGGGCCTTATCAGAGAAAGCAAAAGGTCACCTGGTTAGACTCCTGTTCAGGGCATGTGCCTGGGTTGTGGGTTCAGTCCCCAGTAGGGGCACAGGCAAGAGGAAACTGATCACTGTTTCTCTCTCACACCCATGTCTCTCCCTTTCTTTTCCTCCCTTCCCCTCTAAAGGTAAATAAAATCTTTAAAATACATTTTTTAAAATTCATGGTAAATATTCAAAGATATGCCTACTATAGACAAAGTACTAGAAAACTGATAAAGGAAAATCAATTCACGAAGTAAACTCCCTGAATAAGAACTCTTCTATCTTTAGATCTGCATATCATTATAACTGATTTCTAAGAAAATTCTTCATAATTTCTTTCCAGTGAAAAATGTTTCTATGAATAACTGTATAGATGTTACTTAAAATAATTCAGAACGAAATATTTTTCTGGTGTAATAGCTAGTGGAACAAACCTGCTAAACAATAGAACAACAAAATTCTTCCTTATGTATTTTTTAAAAGCAGCTGACACAATACCAAATCAAGAAAAAAATGACAGTAAGAGATGTTTTTTTCCTATTTAGAAAGTTTTAAAGGTTAAAAATAAAATTAAAATTATATTTTTAAATAGAATTATTTAAAAAATTCAAACTATAATCTTGACTATCATCTCCATTGAAGCAATGAAATAAAATGTTAATCAAATTTACAATTACTGTAAATTACAAAACTACGAAAGACAATAAAATCAAAGAAATTGCCTTTTATAGCACTGGAGATAACATCTGTTTCAAAAGCTGCTAGCAATATCCTTTCAAACTTGCTTTTACAACATTATCTAATTAGAAATCAAAGATAGGTGTATAATGTCTTTAAAGGTATTTCAATAAATACTTTATGTAGGCATAAAAATACCTACAACATTACTGTGTTTTACACCTAACTTGTAGAATTCAGTAGCAACAAGAAACACCATGTTTGGAGAAAGACCTGAGTTCTTTGAGATGAAATCCTATCTCCCCGAAGTTAAATGGGAGGGTAGGGGGAGGAAGTGTATAAAATGCATCTAAAAAGCTCCTTTTCTACCCCACATTGGAGTCAGCTGAATTCTCCTAGAGCCAGGGTGTCAAACTCATTTTCACTGGGGGCCACGTTAGCCTGGAGGTTGCCTCCAAAAGGGCTGAATGTAATTTTAGGACTATACAAATGTAACTACTTCTTAACAGTTAAGCAAGCCAGATAAAACAAGGTGGAGGGCGGGATTTGGCCCTCAAGCCTTGTGTTTGTTACCCATGTCCTAGAGGATGGGGAGGAAAAAAGGAAAAGTGAGGAGAGAGGCAAAAGTAATGATGAAAAGGGAGGAAGAGCAGAAGGGTAGCCTGAATGGTAAGTAAGGTCTACAAAACCAGTGATTCATCTTTGAACAAGTTTCCTCCCCTCAGGTGACTCAGGTAGAAAATGAGCACACCATCACCTGTGTGTTGTGTAAAGTGAGGAGAGCACTGCAAGATTCTTAGTAGTACAAAGAGAAAGCATTTTAAAATACTCCAAAGTTATTACCTTTTCAATTCGCTTCCAATCCTTCTAACTACCTCAGAAGGAAAAAAATCTGTTTGGTGCTAGTGTGTCTATTACCTCTCTAATGCTCATTAATCACCCTTCCTAAAAGAGGCCTGATCAGAAAGACCTGGGCAGACAATACCTTAACTAGAATTTAACACAATATTTTTATTGCTTATTTTTACTGTTATCTTCTATTTGTGGTAAGTATATTTTCATTTAGTATAGTGACAAAATTCCCCTGTAAAATAAACTTCGGGATGCAAAGTATTAATTACCCAATATTTAAAATGCTAAATAAACAATAATGTATTAGGAAATGACAAAAATCATGATGGTGATATAGGAAAGACTAAAGCTTAAAAGACACTGGTTTAGTGGAGTAAGTGGTAAGTTATTTTCAACTCTTTGCCACAGTTAACTCATCTGTAATATTGGATTTTCACCACAAAGCCAAGTTGTGGAAAGGATTACATTAGTTTAGTACAGTGCCTGACACACACTGAGCACTCAGCAACCATTTGTCCCCTTCCCTTTTTAAGGCTATAACCAGAAAATCCTTTCAGAGACCTCCAGAGAGGTGGGGGGTGGGGAGGCCAGGCTTCCTGTGTGTTAGACAGGAGCATTTGTTCTGGTTGTGATACTTCCCACTGAACCTCCAGGGACCTGGCCTTGCTTTTTACTCCTCTGAAGCTGCAGTTTACTCTTCTAAGGCTCATAATTCTAGTTACAAGAGACTGGAAGTAAAGTGCTTCTGGAAAGTGAACATATCTTAAATCACTGAGAAATCAGACCCCAACGGGTAACAAGAGAGGAAGGGCCACTTTATAACAGATGTCCAAGCTGAAAGAGGGTACTTCATGTGGGAATATTTGACAATGCTGTAATGGATGGTCCATAAACCAACCTTGTTCACGTCATGGCTTGCTATTGCCCAGCTAGAGCCCACAGGTGAGAAAACCCTAGGGGGATGGGGGTGGACAGTTCCCAGTTCCCTGAGTAGGAGTGCTTGGAAAGAAAGGAACTGAGTACTTTAGTAATTCCAACCATTGTGTAGTAATAGGCACTTATTTTACACATATTGCCTAATTTCTCCAAACGTAACTGTGAGGAAATTCTACGTCAATTCACCAAATGGCCAAATCTCCAAATAGCCAATTCTCTAAATTTACCAAAATGTTTGAACTATTTAGAGTTCACAATTTGTTTTGGTACAGCAGTTTAAAGAAGTTTAAAAGAGTCCTACCTACCAAATTAAGATAGACAGCATGGCGGCATTTTCAAGAGTTTAATTAGTCCCCACCCCAGCTCTCTGCTGCTGCAGATGGCACAGCCAGGGCGGAGAAGCGCTCTACCTGCAGACAAGCCTGGTCTGAGCTGCCGGTGATGGGGAAGAGCGGGGGATGGGAAATGGTAGGGTAGCAATGTAGCATCCTTGACTACATTGGAATAATTTCAAGAAAAAAAACAAAATTTTGTTTTATTTACTTATTTTTAGAGAGGGGAAAGGAGGAAGAAGGAGTGAGAGAAACATGGATGTGAGAAAAAATGTCTGTCAGCTATCTGTCATATGCGCTGGCACCCTACAACCTAGGCATGTGTCCTGACTAGGAATTGAAAACCGGCAACCTTTTGCTTTTCCCGACAATACCCAACCAGTCAGGGCAAAAATAAAAATTTTAGAGATATTATTTTATTTAACCTGGACAAGCTTATTATACATATGATTTCAGATCAAATTTTGAAAAACTAAAAATCACTTGGGAATCCCAATTACTGTCTTTAATTGGGCCCAAACTGGCAATACCTGCTGTACACTACGTCTTCCTTTTGTTATCTTGATTTCACAGAGACACATACATACATACACACACAAGCATACAACTTTCTGATCAATTATTTTGATTAAAGCTGGGTTAGTCTCATTAAATAAATGTAAAAACAATAATAATTCTAAAATCTGCAAGATCCATAAGATACTAGTGCTCAAACTATCTGCCTTACTACTTCAGGGATTTATCACATTTATGATGATGCTAGGAGACCATATCCTATCTCAATCACTGACACTTAAAACCTGACTTTTCACCCTGGCTGGTGGCACAGTGGATAAGGCGCTGGCCTGTGAACCCAAAGGTTGCTGGTTCGATTCTCAGCCAGGACACATACCCAGGTTGCAAGCCAGATCTCCAGCCAGGCCCTTAGCTGGAGGCAGGTGAAAGGCAACCATACATTGATGTCTCTCCCTTCCCTTCTCTCTGAAAATAATAAACAAAATCTTAAAAAGAAAACCAAAAACCTGAGTTTTCTTACAGCAAAGTCAGTTTCCTTCTCTCAATCAGATAATAGTTATCCCAAGGATCTCTAAACAACTGAAAATACATTCTGCCCTTTATGGCAAGCAGAAAAACTATTTTATATATATATATTTTTTTTTTTAAATATTAATATTTTTACTTTTATACTACCCTACCTGAGTATACTCAGAACTTTTTACCAGCAAAGTTACCATTCCTGTAAAATATTTTAAGAACCAACTAAAATGGTACTTTTAAAAAGTATTAAACATTTGTTGTGATTCCTCTTTGGGTTCAAGAAATCTCTTGAATGGGGAAAGAGATCTTTTCAGCAAATCTGAATACCGCAAACTGACACAATGAAAATCCCACCCTACTTTAAACTTTTTCAAGTACATATTTTAAATGTTCAACGAAGAGGTGACAAATTTTTTAAGTCCATTTCAGGAGTCTCATTTGCATTTAATAGTGCCTCTTTAATTATTTCTGATCTTCAATGTACAACCAAGACTACCCTTAATGTTTTAGCAAATAGAAGGCGATTCTACCAAACCTCTTTTGAAATAAACAAAAGCCATAAATTTAACTCAAGACAGCTTTTGTAGTTCAGTTAGACTCAAGGTCATCTCAAGGCTTTTAATTACTAACCAGGATTTGAGATTTGCAACTCGTATAGCTGAGGGAAAGAGCAGCTGGCTTATTCACTTTCTTATTAAAAAGCATTATAAAAACTGTCTTGGCAAATTGCAACTTCTCTAACCACCAGTGGTGAGTACAAAGAAGCAGAGCAAACGATTTTCGATCTTTACCATGTTTACTCTCAATCAACATAAACTTTAAAAATTACCAGAAGAGTCTTTAATTTTAACAGATATTATGACTTATGATTTAATTCAAAATTTGTAGCTGGCCTATTTCCTTTCTGAGATCACCCTTGTTAAAAACTGTGAATGCCTTTCAAATTAGCCTATGATTTATTCAGGTCTCTTCACTATCAAACCCTGTGCAAGATCAGCATAGGAGTCAGCCCCTAAGGAACCAAGCAGATTCTGATTTCTAAAGGAGCCAAGTTTAACCTCACTCACTCTTCATGCCCTTAAATTTCTAATCAAATTCAGTCATAAGTTTCAGGACTTGGAGAAAGATAATAATAGTTGTGTGAGACACACACACACACACACACACACACACACACACACACACACACAATCCTACTGAGATTTTTAGAGGTCACCCATTCCCCCATAACCCATAGTAAGAAAGAAGGTAGCCAGAGGAGAGACCCTAAGCACTGCTGTGACCAGGCTGGAGATACTGGAGTTGGGGTGGGGGCCTGGTACCACAAATCTAAAAGGTCTAGTAGACAAAAGGCATTGAGAATGACTACATCTTTCCCCACAAAAATAAAAACAGAGTCAATAGCCTACCACAGTGGCTCAATTCTATCTCAAGTACCAAGCATATATTTAAAAAAATAAGTACTGTTGACAACCCTGTATCTTAATATACAAGATATTTTAGTGTTAAATTAAACTAGTTGTTGGTAAGATACATAAGTACTTCTAAAAAACTATCTCCCCATCCTTTCACAGTGGAGTTATCATAGCTAATGATGTCTATCCAAGGTGTGATTATTGCTCATTGAAAAAGATATTAATAACAAAAAAAAAAATACAAATTAATCCTTCTAAAATAAAAGCACAAGGTAGTATGGGCAGTACTGTTGTACCAGGAAGAAACTAAAAACTATCTCAATGTCCAACAACAAAAAACAATACATACAGCACAGCTATATGTACTGTCATCATACAGCTATTACAATTTTTAAATAATTTCATGTTGAATGAGTAAATTTTTAACATAAGAGGAAAAAAGCTTCAAACAAAAAAGCTTAAAACGTAATGGTACATATAATCACAAGCAACAAAAAATCTAGGATTTGAAGTCCAGAAGAAAACATAAGAAAATTTTAATGAAAGTTGCTTGGAGGCAAGGTTACAGGTAATTTTCCCTTATTTTCTGTCTTTTCTCCAGTGACCGAGTATTTCTAATTTTAAAAACATCAGATTCCCTAAGCAGTTCACACCTAAGGACCTAAGGGCTACAGGCAATTCAAGCAGAGAGCGGAGAGATCACACCATTTAAATTTAAATACAAGATACAGCTAAATCCCTCCTGCTTGTATTTATATGCAAGCACTTCCAACTGTGTTTGCTGGCTGTGTCCCGGAATGCTCTAAAGTTGCTTTACAAACAAGGCAATGGAAGTACTGGGTGTTCTCCAGCCGGGAGCCCCAGCTATGCTCCTGAAACTAGCTTTGGAGAACAAATGTACAGTACTTCACACATTTCATACTACCCATAAATGCTCGGTAATTGCTTTTTATTAATGGGCACACTATATGAAAATCAAACTTACTTTGAAATATTTTGAAAAGGCTCACAGCAGATGGGAAATTATATCTTCAAAAGTTAAATGCATTTCTTCATCACAGTACTACTTCCAGTAACCGCTTGCCATCAGAATTCCAGCCAGCCCAACTACCTTTCAGATTTGACCTGTCAGCAAGTAAGGAAATATTTAAGGAAATATTTTTTTGTAGGAAAGCAATTTTAATTTCCCACATTAGGTGATTGATTAAGTTCTCTCCCCTAAAAGGCTGATTGGTTTCCTGGTGCCAGTAAAATGATTGATGAATATTTCAACTGCAGCGCCCTTGCTGTCCCCCCAACACACACACTTTACCCCTCCCCCATGCGCTCAGCTCCTTTCCTGCTGGGTTCCCTTTCTACAAACCAACAGCATTTAAGGAGGTTTTGCAATTTTCCTTAATGAACCCACATTCTCAAATGTAGGCTATTTAATCTTAAGAAGATAGGAAGGACTCTTCTCAATGCTAAATGAGTTTTGCAGATAAAAATCCTTTTACTAGGAATGAGGGAAAATTCCGAAAGTAACTACGGTTTGATTCAGTGAATGGAAGCTACTTACAAAAGAGAAAGTGTGTCATAGAGGGGTTATAAACGGACAGAAAGTGATCGTGTTTTAAAAAATAAAAAAACTACACCTAAATCAAATTTACATGATCAATTTTCAAAACACTGAAACTTTAGTTGTAAACATTTCTATAAAGTGAACTTGGAAAATAGAATTTACATATAACGTATTTGATCCTATAAACTTTAAAGCAGCCAGGTATTCTAAAATCAAAACAGGGTAACAGTGTAAATGTTCTTTGCCAGGTGATTGAACAGAATCTGAAATCAAAATCATCCCAGAGAATCTGGCTGTTAGCACTTCAGGCAGGGCTTTCCTAAACTGCAATTTCCTGTTTAACCCAGTTCATTCCATCATCAAGCTGAAAACTCCCTTCAGGAATTATCTAAGTTAGCTCCTTCATTTTATAGGTGGACCCACAGAGACATGACTTTGTTAACAAAGCAAGATTCAGAACCTGGGCAAAACCCAGGCTCACCAACTGTTTGCTGGACCTCATATGTCCTCAAATAACGTGGCCGACCTCCCCTTGCACATCTTTTCCTACTCAATCTACATTGCTACCATTTTTATTAACCCACCCTACCGCATCTTTCTCACTGTCTCTTTGCCAGGAAATCACTTTCTGTATTTTACAAGCTTTGGACAACTGGCTCTTATATTTCCATTTTTAAAGGGTCACATCAACTTTCTTGGACTGGTTCTCCTCTCTTTCACATACCCAGCTTTTGTGTGGCAGGGGAAAAAAGATACAAGAGACAAAGGCCATCTTTTCCTACAATGCATTTTCCAATGCAGTCAAGCACATTTGTATGTATCTGGTGTTATCTAGTCACTTCAGTTGTAAGGATAGCTATACTTGCAAATAGAAACTACATTCCGATTCCAGGAGGACCCAAAAAACATGGATTTAGCTTCGACCCTCTTTTGACTTATACACTGGCCCTAGTTACCTCAAGTGACTGAAAAACACACTCCCTTCTCTTACAGTATTTTGCGGACTTCCTCTGACTACCAACAGAGGACTCAGACTCCTTTTCCTTCGTTCATTCAACATTCATGAAACACCAAATCCTTGTGCTTAATACTGAGGATACACACACATAATATGGTATCCCTGCCTTGAGTAGCTCAAAACCCCTTTCTTCCTTAGCACCCTTTACATTCACCAAGGATTGTCCCTGATTCTACAAAAATGTTTTCTGGCCATTTGTCGTATCCTTGTGACTCTAATCTACAGAAGTTGACTTCAGGGCCTCCTCAACAAACTATAAATGGCCTGGATTAACAAGCACTTGCTTTGTGGCACACACTATGCTTGGCACTTTACACTTTACAGACTTTGTCGCTAATCCTAGTAACCCTCAAATCAATTTCAGAAACATTATTGAGCGGGGGAAGGGGAGGTTAAAATCTAGGAAACAAATTTCAATGCCGTTTTGGTGAAATCTGGGACTTAACTTCTCTGGTCTTCAGTTGTCACATCTGTAAAATGGAGATGATCATAAAATACCTACTTCACAGGGTTATGAGGATAATGTGAGTTAATACATACAGTATATACGATGCTTAGATTATATAACAAGCACTATATAACTGTTAGCTGCTATGATTAAATGAGAACACTAAAGTTCAGAGAAGTCAAGTGACAAAGTCATATAGCTGTGATCTTTGTTCTGCCACACTCCAGAGTCCCTGCTCTTTCCCTCACACCACCTAACAAATATCCTTCCTCCCTGGCTGAGACTACTACTGCCCTTCCAAAAAACAAAGCCCTCTAAATAGATATCAGTGGGGGGTTTCCCCCAGGTGGTTTATTATCCTGCTAAAAAGGCATTTTAGAGGAAGAGTTGTAACGCTAGAAAGGAAGTCTCCTGACAGGTTAGATTTCAACAGTACAGCAAGAATATTGCAGAAAGAAAAAATCTGCCTCAACTATTAAGTTTAATAATTAAAGCAATTTAACTCAATTGATGAAGAATGCATTCAAAGATTTCATCTGAAATCTAAAATAAAATTTAAGTATTAAAGTGAAAAAGGAAAGGATTATTTCTTATGACTAAATTGCAACCCCCACAGAATACAAAAATGCTTTAATAAGGTACATAAGGTACGTGACACTCTAAGAACATCAAGATAATTACAGAGTTCTCAGGAAGGAAGCCCAAATATCTCACTGATCTTTCATCACCCACCAAGCTTCATCTTAAATTCTGATCCAGTAACTCCTTTTTGTTATTCACATTGCTAGGTGACATTTTTTTCTGCTAGCGATCGTACTACAGAATGGGTCCTACCTAGCAACTATCCTAAGAAATAAATCCGTGTGCAACTATCCTAAGAAATAAATCCCTGTTTAACAGCACAGTAATTGACTTACACTAAAATGTTACTTGCACTAGGAAAAGATATTCTTAAACCAGAAGAGATGCTTCTCCTATATGGACTTTATTACTTACCATCTCCCTCAGTGAAAACCAGGTTAAATGGCAAACCAATCTACAAAATGATAATCACAACGTAAGAAGAATCAAAGAAAATCAAGTATGTCTACTGGAAGCAAACAAGCAAGCTAGTCTTGATGAAAGTTTTGAAAAGCAAGGTAGAATTTTTACCTTACAAGTATTTCATTATTTTTATAGCAATGACTCTTAATAGTAAGAAAGTATTTTTGTGCTGTCAGATTTGTTTCCATAATTACAAATGTACCCTTTGTGAAGAAACAGGTTCTATTGGAAAATTTCTGCCACAAGATAATTAACAGTTAAGCAACAGGTTTCAAGTAGCAGGTAACAAGGCCTTATCAGGGAATTCAGTGAGGGTAAACTATATGACACACTTCATTTAGTCTCAAGCAAAAAAAAAAACAAAAACCCTTAAATAGTATGAACTCATTTTCAATTGTTATCCCTCTGTAGCTCCTTTACAGTGGGAAAAAAAGGAAATGAAAGAAAAACCCAAAGTAATTGAGTACTAATAATAGTGTTTGATGAAGTCACCATTTTCTTATACTTTAAATTGATTCATTTAGCAAAAAAGTCTTTCTCATAATTTTAGTCTCAGTTATCTTAACCCACTATATGAGAATCTAAGTAACATGTTCAATGAAAAATAAATACTTTTCCAACATAACAAAAAATAGTGAGAAGAATGGCACTGTTTATATTTTTGCTAATCTCTAGTAGCTGGCTTAATTCTAATAGCTAGAGATTCTCCCATATGCATTCAGTATGTTGTGATATACTCATATATTGTTTTTGTTGAGATATAGAGGCAGAAAATCTGACCTCATGCAGATTTATAATTGGAAAAGGAAGAAGTATGTGCTCATTACATTAATTGTAGATGTTTTTCTTTGATAATACACAAAAACTCAAAAAAAAAAAAAAAACTCAGTTAAGTGCTGGTTTCTTACAGGTTAGTTCAACATGCAATTCAAAGTCACATCAATAAACTGTATATTCTGTTACATTAAAATCCACTGCAGATTTTTTTTACCCACGCAGGATTTTGTAACATCACATACTTAGTGATTTGGAAAATATTCCTTCCTGAAATAAGATGATCTCCAATGTTGAAATTTAATTATACAATATCAAAAAAATCAATTTGTTAAAATCATCATCAGTATCATCAGTAAAGGTTATAAGTATTGGAAAACACTCAAAATAACAAGCAAAAATTTCCAAAATTCTACTGCTGCTTGAAAGCTCAAATTTTATTTACCAGCAACAAATATTGGCAGTTTTCCTTGGAGTATCAGGCTCTCTGTTCATTTTCCAAAAAACGATCTCCCAAATCTGAATAAACCATAGTTTTTCCATTGTTTTTTCAAGTAAAAATGGTGTTCCAAGGGAAGGGAAAAAAAAAGCTCACAACATAATGAGCTGCACAAGCATTCTTCCTTAAAACAATTATTCTATTTTGGTATGAAGCAGAAATGCTCTGTGTGTACCTGCTATAGAATATCAAAAACAAGTATACTGAAGGGTTATTATTAATTTAATAAAATTAATCATTTTTACATTCATCTAAGACTTTCTTAAGTGAATTTTTTTTTTAAATACAAGTGTGTGGAGATGAAGAATACAGACTACTATACTACATTTTGGTTCCTTGATTTCTGCTAAGTTGCCAACAATTTTTACCCACCAATGTTTTTGCAATATCAGTGCAATTATCAACATGGTGAAAAAGGCAAATAATGTATTATTATAAAAGTAGTTTGGAGCCCAACAGCTTCCTTGACATGTCTCAGGGGACACCTGCAGAGGTTCATGGACCACAATGTGAAAGCTACTGGTTTAAATAATTCAGTAAATAACAAATTTAATGACTCTAGAAATGGGACAAAATTAAGTCTGAAACAACCCAGTAATGAATGATCAACAAATGATGAATGGCAGAAAATAATTCAATTCACCTAAGTACTATTGCATTAATCATTTATAAAATTAAAAAGCAGTAGATGAGGAAGTAGGCTTCATTGAACTGTCACGCAGTCTTTTTTTTCTTGTGAGGGAGAAACGAAATTGCACAAATTGGAGTTAATTTACAGTTGTTTTTTTTTAACGCAGGTGTATGAAGGTGAAGACAACAATGACTACTACTGCTTGTTGTCTATGATAAAAAGAACACTGCATCTGACCAAGTACAATGTAATAAATTTTTTAGAAGATCAAGACTGAACTCTTAATCCTTCCAAGATAATACAGCTTCAGGATTGAAATGAGTACATGAACTAATTGTATTTAATTTTTTGTTTTTATTGACTGTATTGGAGTGACACTTGAAAATTAAATGAAAACTCAATACAGGTTAAATAGCTCCCTTCATCGAATTTTGTCACAGATTTGTTACTGAAATGTTTCCTCAAACTTAAACTAAGACTCAAAGGAAATCATAGGAAGTTTAAACATCTGTTTAATCAATCATGTCCTTTTTCAATCAATGGTTCTAGAGAAAAAAAATAAAGACCACAAATTTTGACACTTACAATGATGGATTGAAAAAGCAAGCAGAACCGACTTGTAGACCTCTGAAGTGCTTTTACAAGCAATCTAAAAGTCTATTATACTATGAAACATTAGAAATTGGAAATAAAAAGCTGAGAAGGCTGTCTACCTTTTCCATGTGAGGAACTTAGTAGCGCATTTCTCTCAAATATAATTCTTGAGTTTTTTGTTTTTTTTTTTAAGATTCTATTTATTTCCAGAGAGAGAGGAAGGAAGAGAGGCAGAGAGGGCAAGAAACATCAATGTATGGTTGCCTTTCACCTGCCTCTATTTTTAAGTAAATTATAAATAATTTCCAATGCAAATAGTTGTTTAAGCAAGTATCCATGTTTGATGCACCCTTTGCTAATGCCACCACTTCAGCTCCAGTAAACTCAAGTTTACTTTGCAAACAATCCCTCTCTCTCTCTATTACCAAATTCTTTTTATAATTTCTCACTTTGACAACAGAAGAAAAGTCACTATTCTGGTTCAAACCACCCACAGAGTATATCTTCAAATCAAATCCCCAGGATTTGTTTCCAGAATATATTACACGTTGCTGCCTAGGGAATTGGTTTTGGAAACATTACACTTGCCAGCTGACTTATCAACAGTGCCCATAGAATTGACACCAGCTTAAAGAGAAGAATCCTTCCAGAAAATAGAAAAATATGCTGCTACTGCCATCTGTAGTTTATGCTTGAATAGATTCTCCAGTGTAAACGAACTGAAAGATGTACAGTTAGCAACTAGGATCCAAAGGCCTCATCAGTTGAAGACACTTCTTAAAGTTAACTTAACAAACTTTGGCATTTATTTAGTGTAAGAATTAGTGGTTCTCTTTGTGAACTTACTATATAACGCTAACTGGGAAAACCACAAACTATCATGAATGAAAAAGGTTACAATGCATAAGGGTTAACTTTTGTTTTTCCCAAATGTCCACAAGCCTAAGGAAATTCAAAATCTTGAATGATTCTGTGAATTTATAATCAGGATATCTTCTCTTGAAACTATGACTGTCAATATTAAAAACTCCCAGAATTTTTAAAGAAATGTCTTTTTAGAGAAATCTCTGAATTTTCTACTTAGACATGAGAGTTTGGTTAGTTTGCTCACTTCAAGGTAAGTTTTAAAGGTTCCTTTTTTTTTTTTTTTTTTTTAAAGAACAAAAATCCAAAGCACAAATGAAGGCTTAAAGTAGGCAATTTCACAACTTATTTTCTCTGTTTGCTTTCTCAAATGACAACCACTGTAGCCTGGGGATCAAAAGATTTGGTGCAGCTGGGGGTGGGGTAAAAAGCAATTCAGCCCCCCAAAAGCCAGCTGAGGAAGTTCTGGTTCTCTCCCCAACTAAATTACTGTTAATCAGAATTACTGGGTTATTTAGTAAAGTCATATTTAAAT
Source organism: Noctilio leporinus (assembly GCA_004026585.1). Classification (NCBI taxonomy): domain Eukaryota; kingdom Metazoa; phylum Chordata; class Mammalia; order Chiroptera; family Noctilionidae; genus Noctilio; species Noctilio leporinus. The sequence continues at coordinate 91,468 of PVIW01002041.1, forward strand.
AATCACAACCAGAGGAAAAAACGTTTTCTTGAGAAGCTGTTCCACAAGGCTGCTTTTTAATAGCAGGTAATAAGGAAATAACAAAATGAAGTAAAAAATGTTTTACTCTCTAAAATAAAGTTCCCTATTCTATAATTATTTCTAAGCTCTGAAAAGCAGGTTAGATACAACAGGGTTTTTTTTTTTTTTGCAATAAATAAATAGCAAACTGGACTTGACTATGAATAACTGTACAACATAGTTATATCCAGAGGGGTGTGTGTGTGTATGTGTGTGTGTGTGTGTGTGTGTGTGATTTAAGATTAAGCTCAGATGAATCTGAAACATCAGCTCAACACACAAGAAAAGGAATTACCTGCTTAGTACTTCTAGTCAACTTTTAATAATTCTGATATTTCTAAACCTTAGTTATTAAAGGCATCCATATACCTGTAAGAAATTACCTGAGCTTACAAAAGCTGACATTAACAATGCAAAAGTTTAAAAGAAAATAATATTCTTTCACAATTTGTTGGTTTTGTAAATATTTTAACACTTTCAAGTATAACAGATAATTGAGTGTATTGGATCACTAATTGTACAGGCATATTCAATAGCTACCTTCTGTTTAAAATTGTTCCAAGGGCACTTTTACTCTTTGCTGAAATGCAAGCTTTGTTTTTATCTATTAATTCAGGTTTTGATTTGTCTGATTTTGACCCTTTTCACATAAAAGATGACTGGTTCACCCACAAAAAAAGAAAAAAACTAGACCAACAATTTACATTTACTCCGAAACCCTGACTGGTGGCACAATGGATAAGGCACTGGCCTGCAAACCCAAGGGTTGTTGGTTCGATTCCCCAGCCAGAGCACATAACCAGGTTGCAAGCCAGGTCTCCAGCCAGGTCTGTAGCTGGAGACAGATGAAAGGCAACCATACATTGATGTTGTCTCCCCCTCTCTGCCTCTCTCTACAAATAATAAATAAAATCTTTTAAAGAAATAAAAAATGAAAAATAAAATAAATTTATTCTGTAAAGGTATCTTCCCAACTTAAACGTTCAACTTAATTATATACACGGGAAAAATACTTAAACAGAGAAATGTCATTTAACTTGGCTACAACACAAAAATAAACCTAGGAACAAAAAAATTAATGTAAGATGTCCAAGATCTAAATAAGCATGCTGAAAAGGAAGTCTTCTATGTCAAAGGAGCTGTCCTCAATTCTGAAGCCAGAAGTTGCCATCTGAACACAATTCATTAGCGGACCAACTAATTCAACACAAACCAATAAATTTCTACCTAGTTATTATACGGATGAAACTCACTTACACAGCCCCAGGTCCCAAAACATGCAAGTATCATCAGCAATTTAAAGCCAACTTGCATAACAAATACCGCAAGTATTAGAAGAAAATTCCCTTACCAATATAGAAGTTGGCATTTCTACCCTCCTTCTACCACCAACTGAAAATGACTTATTTTAATCCAGAATTTTCTACCTTTGCTCCACAACCCCAGGGAAAAAAGGAAAAAATTTTGAGAAACCAAGAAATTATGAGTAAAATATGGGAATGCATGTCCTAGGCACATTTTAGGAAATGTATCAGCTTTCCTTTGTATTAGCTCCCCCCTTCATCCTCTTCATCTAACTCCCATTCACGTGCCCACACACACCCCTTTTGCCATAGATAAAATTCAGAAAAACTTAAGAGGTTAGGAAGTAAGCATGCCATGATCATATTTTGATTACATGGAACAGAAATACTCAAAAAAGAATTTAGTGGATGGTAAATCAAAGTTTGGAAATGTGGTCATCTTACATTTCAGCTGTTCAAAAATACCAGTGAACCTTCAGTGTTCTCTGAAGGTCACAAATCTCCTGAAAAAACCTGTATGCTGCTTGTTCTAAAAAGCAACAGTATTACAGTATGCCTTTTTTTCAGAAGGAGAAAATTCTGAGTGACTCAGAATTAACTTAATTCTCAAAATCACAAAACTGAAGTTAAACTGTCATAGAAAACATTTTTTTTAATTGTTTTTTTTCCCCCCAGGAATAAACATTGGATGACACGGTCATAGCAGGAAAAGGGGATCCAATTTAGTGAACTTCTCCCATTTTTCCTAAAGTGCTTTAAATATTTATCTACTCTCTCATTCCCTTTAATAAAATGAACAAATTCAACATTTAGTATATATATAACAGTTATCTTCCTCTGAAACTCCAAAAGGAAGCAGTCTTCTAAATGAGTTGGGGTTTGTAATGAAAACCTACAAGCAACAACTGAAAATATCTAGCGCATTAGCACAGGGAATTCCTGGAAGGGTGATGATGCATCAAAAGGCTAGCAACTCTGTTCCGACAGAATAAAAACCATTTAAAGGACTGTAAATTCAGCATCAATGGTGTTTCCGGCAGGAAAACATTTCTAAAATTCCACCTCCGGTTTATTTCTTCATGACAGAAACCAAAAGACCTCATATCAAAATAGCTACCTACTGCAGATATTTCACACAAAATGGAAATCAAGTCAGTAGAATATTAAAAATGAGAACAATTCATTCTCTCTGCTTAGGACTTAAGCAGTTTCATTCACTTTCAGAGAAAAATATAAATTAGTAAATATAAAAGAAAAAACTGTCCCCACCACTCCAGAGATAAACTCTCCCCTCCCCCTTTCTGGTAAGTCTTCTGTAAGCATGTTAAGTTATGAGATAAGGAACATAAATTGTAAAACAGGACACAATGCGCATTTTTACACTAAAAAACAAAGGCGCCCTCAACAGTCTAATGTTTCATGTATCTTTTAAGCTCATCAAACTGCCAAAAGTCCCATGCATTTTCGACAAAAAGGAAATATCTGTAGCACTAAATATGACTGATGTAAAATAGTAAAGCCACCTTAGCCTAAATGGATTGCTCAATAACATTTTAAATGGTTCTGACCAATTGAGGAAATGAGACTATGAATGGGAAATTTGATTGAGTTAAAATTACCACTGAGTTCTTTAAAATGTACTAATGAATAATTAATAGCAAATGCAGTTCCTAGGCTTCCCTTTCAACAATATTCTCAAGCAGAACTGGTCTGAAGCAAAATCCATCATTTATATATATGTTATGCACAGGTGGGTACAGGAAGTATGGGAACACAGAAAGGCATTATGAAAATACACTAATGTGGGCTACAGGATTTGGGTTGAGTAAAAATAAAAATCATGGTAAATTTTAGATCAGATTTACAACATTCACACATTGATATAAAACCAAATTTCCACTTTAAAAGCTTGAAAAGTCAAAAGCATTAAAGAAATCCTTTGTTCCTGCCATACTGTCTCCTACCCTAACTGGATTCCAGCCTCCTTTGTGACACGGGATTTTATTGATCTCAAACATGTTCACATTCAGAAATTAGTCTCCAAAGACACCCCAAGGGACTGCCAACCACCTAGATACCGCACATCACATACATCTTTAAAAAGGACAAGAGCTTTGAAAACATAGCACTATTGGGCCAACAACATCAAGTGAAGTTAACCAGTCTCTCCTCCTCCAAACAGGCTTATTCCTGTTTGGGTATTCCTGTTCTTACAGGGTGAAAACAGCAGGGCTCCTGAATTGGCACTAAATGTATGAAGGTTCAGATCCTCCCCAAGACTCCTCTCCTCCCGCAGCTCCTCATTCATTCAACAACTGAGCGCCTGCGTGACCTATACTCAGGTTACTTTCCTCACACCTGCCAGGTCCTTGTCCTGACTCAGAAACTACTTGCTGAAGCAATTAATTTTTAGTGCCTCCTAACTGTCCCGGCTGCTTGCATTCAATTTGAAATCTGTTACTTGTTAGACACTGTCCCAGATCTTCCAGAGAATTGCGCGTTTATGGCGCAGAGCGGGGAGGAGGCAGGCTCGCCGAGAGCCGGCCCTTTATTCGGAAATGAGATGTGAAGGGTGGCAGGCAGGGCAAATAAATAAATAAATCGGGGGTGCTGCCGAGCGCGGCCGGCCTGCCCGAGCACCCTTTGTAAGGCGGGCCTCCTGGGGCTATCGCCTGCGCTAATTGCTCCAGGGCGCTTTCCAAGTTCAAAAGTTCACCTTTTACGACCTCACAAAAGCTCCTTACACGTTACCAATAAAAACATTCCGCGGCCAACACCGAGGGGGGAAAAATATCAAACAGATACAACTAAAACATCCCGCAAGGGGAGGGAGCCAGGTGGCGGAGGGCGCGGCGGCCCCGGGGCCAGATCCGAGCACCCGAAGACCCGGCCCGGACCCGGGGCAGGGGCAGGGCGGGAGGCAGGGCCGGGCCAGGTGAGCAGCTCCCGGGGCTCGGGGAGCTGGGCTGCGAAAGGGACGCGCGGCGCCGAGGGGGCGGCGCGGACCTGGACCCGAGGCAGTCAGAGGGAGACCGGGGTCCCGGCACCGGATCCGGCCAGATATTCGGGGTCGGAGAAAGTGGTCGCCTAACAGAGACCCGGGCGGAGCGGAGAGAAACGGGGCGCGAAGCGGCACCGAGGGATCGGGAAAGGGGGACGCTGGTGGAGTCAGCAGCGATCGGAGGAGGGTCGGCGCCGAGGTCGAGGGTCGCAGTAGTACCGCGGTGCGGGCGGGAGCGCGGGGAGGTGCGGGGCCGCAGGAACCGCTCCCGAAAGGTGCGGGGCAGGGGGTACCCAGGGCGCCGTGTCGGTTCGGCGGAGCCCGGAGGGGGCGTCCGCGGAGGAAGCACCGAGGGGGCCGGGGGGATGGGGTGGCTCCGCGCGGAAGGGGCGCTCTGCCGGGGAGGCCCCTCGCGGAGGGTACCGGGGGCCTGGGGGTAGGAAGAGGCGGCTGAGACCCCAGGGCGAGGGGAAGCCCCCAGTGACGGGACGCTGGGGGGCCCGGGGGAGGACCCGCGCGGAGGTGGCCCAAAGGAAAGGGAGGGCTCAGCTCTGAAACAACCGGGGAGCGGCAGAGGAGTCCGCGAAGAGGGGCCCCGGGGTGGGGGTGGGGGGAAGATTCAGAGGGCGAGCGAGGAATGAAGGTCGGGGCAGCGCGAACAGGGGGGAGGACCCGCGCTGAGAACGCGGGGCGGGAGGGAGGGTGCTGGCTGAGAGAGACGCGGGAGGAGAGGGAGGGTCCGCACCGAGGGGACCCGGGTGAAGGTTCACGCCGAGAAGACCCGGGGCGTCCGCAGCTTCCCAGGGTAACAGCAGGCAGAGGGGAGGGGTACCCCCGGGTCAGGGGACAGGGGACCGGTTCCTGCAAGGCCCGGGCTCTGCACGCCCCTCACCCACCGTTGCGCGGCGGCGGAGGGAGCGCGGCGGGCGGCTCGAGGAACCCCGCCGAGCCCCCGCCGCCTCCTCCTCCGCTAGGCGGCCGTTCGTCCCGCTCCATGCGGCGGTGCTCAGGACCCGCGCTCCGTTCGCTGCTCCGCCATGACTGGCGCCCTCGTCGTCGTCCGCCGGGGGAGGGGGCTGTCAGGGGCCTGCGGGCTCCCGGCCGCCGCGCTCTCTGGGGTCCGAGCCGCCCCGCTCCGCGCTCCTCCGCGCCGCGCCCCCTCAGCACTGGCTAGCTCCCTCCCGCGACGTCACGCGCCGCTGCCACGCACGGGCCCGCGGGGCACGGCGGGAATTGGAGTCCGCCCCGCGAGGCCGGCCACGCGGGACTCCAGCAACTGAAAGGGTGGGAAGAACGATTAGCGGCTCCGAGGAAGGGAAAGCCAAGGGCTGGCTCAGTCACAAGCCCTAATAAAAACTTCTGTTAAAATTTAATAAATAGTACGTCAGGGTCTTTTCTTTGTGACTAGCCCACGCTCGACTTTTCCTTTGAAGCCTCGTACCTCCCCGCCCCGACAGTGAGTCTTTCCTAGGAGGTGGGTCGCTCTGGAACTCGGTGAGCACGTGCAACGAAGCCCAGCCCCGTAGGCGGGGTTCGGAGGGGGCGGAGTTCGGAGGTATTCTTGAGGGTCTTCCTGCGCGGCTTCGGGACAAATTGGACCAGAGATTAAAGGGCTGGGGTTTAACTCGAGGTGACTGCGTTCGTATGCAAATAGAATCTATAAAACTGCTTTCCGGGGCTCCTCTTGAAAGGCTTTTTACCTCCGGGTGGGCGGGAAAGACTTAAGTTTCTCTTCCTCCTCTTTCATTTTCCGCCTGCCCCTTGAACAGAACGGCAAACTAAGCTCCAGCCATTAAAAAGCACTGTAAAGACTTAACTCCGGGTGTCCAGAAGCTTTCCGTTTGAGCGGCTCCTTACCTATCCTTGTCCTTCTTCCCGTCTCAGTTTCCCTAAACGTCAAACGAAGTTGGTCTAGGGACCAGGTCCATTTGGAAGATCCCAAACACCCCCGGCTCCCCGCCTCAGTTTCCCGGACTTGGTCAAGTCTCTGCTGTTCCCGGCTGAGCCCCCCTCCTGTGGCCACCAGGAGGCGCGCGGCCACCAGCCACCCGGGCCTTGCGGGGCGTCCGCCTGCGGCCACCGGCTCACCGAAGGACGCCTCGCGGCTGCAGCCCACACTTTAAGACCTCACCTGGCCTGCTTGCAAACAAAGAACCAGAACCCGGACGCCCAGCCCTCCTCTCCTGGGCCGGGTTCTGCCCCAGCTCCCTCACTGGCTGCTCTTTCCCCGCCCTCTCCGCACGCGGCTCCACCAATCCTTTAGCGCCTCTCTGTCCTGCCTCAATTTTCAAAAAGTCCTCATCCTGGCATTTGAGTCCCTGTCGGGTCAGACCTCTGTCTATATTACTCATCACGTCTCTTGCCCTCACCTGCTATGCAGGAGGTTTTGCAAATGCTTTCCTGCCTTTGCTGATTCCTCGCCAACATTAGTTAACCTGCATTGTGCCCTTAATCTGTGTCGGCCACTGTTCTGTGAGATTTACATGAACACACGTTCTATGAGGTAGCTCCAATATCATACACTGATGAAGTCACCCAGCAGAGTTGCGAATCCCAGACACCAGCTTCTTCCAGGTTTCTCCACGCTGGAATGCTGCTGGTTTCAACCCACTCCCAAACCCCCATTCATCTTTCGCAATCCTGTTCAAATATCTCCTGGAACACCATCCTTCATGCCTAGAGAACAGCTAGGTCTCCTCTGTGTTCCCTCAGGGTTCCCCACGGTCTGTAAGAAATGATCTCTTTGTGATTGCTTACCCCCTACGGTTCCCCAATCCCAGCGTGGGAGGAGAGCCCTTAGTGTGTGTGTTGCAGGGTGGGGGTGGGGGTATCCAGAGGAGATGGGTCCTCTAAACCATAGCCTCAACTCAGGGTTCTAAAATGTGCCAGGGCCAGAATTTTCCATCACAGACCTCTGCAAATGTCGAGTTCCCCTTCCTTGGAGATCTAATAAGGGGCTAAATGGCCCTGAAGAACCTTCCTGCAGTCCTGGGGTTCCAGTTGTGGGCAAATTCTAAGGTGGGATTTCAGTGGTGGACAAAGAGTCTAACTTCAATCTAAGTTCAAAGGTGGGCAGAGACCTGGTGGGGTAGTCCAGTGGGTTGGAGCATTATCCTGATACACTGGGACTGCAGATTCATTCTCCCATCAGGGCTCCTATAAGAAGCAAGCAATGACTGCATAAATAAGTGGAGCAACAAATCAATCAATTTCTCCCTCTCTCTCTCTCATCCTTCATTTATCTCTCTAAAATCAATTTTAAATGTTTTAATTAAAAAAAAAAAAAAAAAGTGGGCAGAGAGTTAAGCCAAATACTCAGCCCTTGGAAACAACTCATCCTGCAGACCAGCCTTGTTATCTCTTGCTCTCAGAGCCTTCCTGGGTCTTGCCAGTCATTCTAACTACAACTGCTGAGCACGGGGCCTGAACACAGTAGACACTCAATAAATAATTGCTGAGTGGGTGAATAAAGCAGATCTGACTTAGGTATGTAATAACTGACCTTGGGCATTTTACCTTTGAGCCTCAAAGTCTGGTTCTAAGGGGTGAGAAATAATAATGATAGTTGCTACCTCATAGGCTTGTTACAAGAATTAAATAAGATAATGCATACAAAGCAATGAATATAGGGTCGCCTAATAAATGGGACCTGTTACTAATGTAACTAATGTAAAGAGTAGTCCTAATACCCAGTTACCACTCTTCTGAAGGGCTTTTTAGGAAGAACCTACCACAAAATTGAGGACGATGAGGGAAATGATGATGTACTCAGTCCCCAGCCACTGTCCTGTAAGATAGGCACCTACTACATGCTTATCACCTACCATGGAGCCTTTCCCCACCGCTGTCATCCCCCAACAATCCTAACAAGTCAACACGTCCCCCAAATTCACAAATGCGGAAATAGGGGCTCAGAAAGACCTGAAAAAGACTCTCCCCACCAACAGGATTCATGACTGAAAGGCTGGAAAGGAAAGCATCTAATAAGGAGGGATCTGCAGGGTCCTGGGGCCAGACACAGACAGACTAACAGGACAAGAGAGGGATACAGCTAAGAACAAGGCAGTATGAGCCCCATCATGGGGGCTGTGCCCATGATGGGGGAGACAGACACTAATCAAATAAAATAATCACAAACCTACAACTGCACATAAGTGCTACAATAGAACACGCTTAGGAAGTTCCTGGTGCTACAGTGTGTGATAGGGCTCATTTTGGTTTTGGAGTGATGACTGGGAAGAAGAAGCATTGAAATAAGATGCGAAGAATGAGTAGAAGTGGGTCAGACTAGGCAGAGAGAGAAAGAGTTTCTGGGAAGAAGTGTGTGCAAAGGTCTTGAGACCAAGTTGGAACTGAGAGAATCCATTATGACTGGAACCCACTGAGGGAGAGAAGGGTGAAAAGCAGGAAACCAAAAACCCAGAGATCGTGGACCCATGTGGGGAACAGCCAGCAGGGGGCAGAGTGCTCTGGTGACCGCAGCCTTGCTGCGCCCCACCCCTCCTCCCCACCGCCCTCCTACCCGAGAAGTCTCAGCCAGGCTGCGTGGGGAGAAAAGGCTGGGAAAGGAAAACTCCTGCCCGGTTCCATTTAAATACGTTTTAACGTTTAAATCTATTGAAATAGATAGGTCGCACATTACGAAATCCCCTGGATGTACTATATATTGAATGAAAAGTAAGCCTTTCTCCGTACTCTGATTACCAACAGCTGGTTCCTCTCCTTAGCCACCAGACGGATTCCTTGTGTTCATTCCCAGCTAGGCTATGCCAGCAGGTTTCAACCTTCTTCATCTCATGGCGCACATACACTGATTACTAAACTTCTGTGGCACACCAAAATATATATACTTTTTGCTGACCTGACCCAAAAAAGAGGTATAATTTTGATTCATTCATACTGGACAGCTATTGTGTTGGCTGTTGTAATTTTTCTTTAATTTGACAATCTAAGGGAAAAGAGGTCAGTGCCACTGACTAAATAGGTATTGCACGTTTTAAAAATTCTAGCAGCAGGGGGAAGGGGTATAAGGGGACTCCATGGTAATAGAAAGAATACAATAAAGATTTATTTATTTTTTAAATTCTGGCAGCACACCAGTTGAAAAATCGCTGATCTATCCACATAAAAACACACTAAGTTTTTTTTTTTTTTTTTAAAGATTTTATTTCATCATTTTTAGAAAGAGGGGAAGGGAGAGAGGCAGAGAGGGAGAGAGACATCGATGTATGGTTGCGTTTCACCTGCTTCCAGCCACAGACCTGACTGGAAACCTGGTTTTGCAACCTGGTAATGTGCCCTGGCTGGGGAATCGAACCTGCGACCTTTGGGTTCGCAGGCCGGCGCCTTAACCACTGTGCTACCAGCCAGGGCCTAAGTTTATTTTTTATACTAATCTAGCCCTGGTTTTGACACCTCCCCAGAGACCTCTAGTTATGAAAGAAGATAATTTATACTTAACACCTATGATTCTCTCTCTCTCTCACTCAAGATTTTACTTATTTATTTTTAGGAGAGGGGAAGGGAGAGGAAAAGAGAAGGAAACATCAATGTGTGGCTGCCTCTCCTACACCCCGAACTGGGGACCAGACCCACAACCTAGGCATATGCCCTGACTGGGAGCCCAATGGGAGACCGTTGGTTCGAAGGCCCACACTCAATTCACTGAGCCATGCCAGTGTTGCTACCTTCCACTCCTACCCGACTTCTACTCTCAAAGCAGGACCCACTTACGCACATCCCTTTCCTCTTTGTTTTCTTCCTTGATTTTATCACTCGATGAAATTATCTGTCTACTTGTATGTGTAGAAAGAGTAGATAGGTCGAACATTACAAAAACCAAAACCCCTGGACATAAAATACATACATACATACACATACATACATACATATACATATATATACATATATATATATATATAAATTCAGCTGAGAGTTATGGAGCATCAGACCATGTGCTAGGCTAGTGGTTCACAAACCTTAAATCCTCTGGAGAGGTGGTTAAAACATAGGTTGCTGGACCCAGCCCCTCCAGTTTCTGCTTCCTTGGGTTTGCGATGGCAGGGCCTACAATTTGCATTTCTAACAAGTTTGCAGGTGATGCTGTTGGGACCGCCCAGCTAGCTGCTGCAGGACGGACTATGTGCACTGGTAGCCTTATTTCTCTCCCACAAGGGAAGGCACCGATGACACAAACACACACCAAGTGGAAAGATAATTTCGAGTGATAAAGCCTAGGGAGAGAACGAAGAGGAAAGGGATGTGTGTGAGTGGGTCGTGCTTTGAGAGTATTAGTCAGGTAGGAGTGGAGGGTAGCAACATTTGTGGCACAAGTGTTCCTTTTTGAGCAGTTGAAGTTTACAAGTAAACAGACACACAAGCGGACATCCTGTCTTGGAGTCAGGGGAGGTCACCTACAGAGACAGCGGAGAGGTTAGAGAAGGGGTCCAGCCCCACCCGACCCGGGTGCGTAGAGGCGGAAGGACTTTGCAAAGGGGACTGGAAAGGGGTCTGGGTGAAATATGAGGGGAAATCCGAAAGAAACTGAGCGGGGAGACCGTTGGAGAAGGGGGTGTGATCAAGAGCTGTTGATCCTGCTAGTGTAGACAGGTGCCGTCTTGGGTTCGGTTAGGGAAGATCCCGGGGACCCTCACAAAGCGTTTCCACAGTGGCCCGAGGTGCCTGGAAAGAAAGTATTGGCAGGGAACCTGCGGAGCGGCGACCACAGACGGCTCCTCGGGAAAGTGTTGCTGTCCAGGAATCAGAGAGATGAGGCGCTCTGTCCTGAGGATGGGGACGAGGGAGCGTGTTTACCAGGTGGAAGCTACTGGAGAGATCTTGAAAGGGAGGAAGAAGCGGAGCACGAGGGACAGAGGGGTCTGAGCCTCAAGAAGGGTAAAGCTGGCCGTGTTGAGTGTTTGGAAAACTCAAAGGCCCGCCAGCCCTGGAAACCGCGCTCATCTTAACCTTACACCATTCCAAAAGGAAAACACTATTTTCCCCATTTTACACACGGGGAAACTGAGACTCAAAAAGGTAAACAGACATGCCCAAGGTGCCACACAGAACAGGACCTCAGTGTGTGTGGGGAGCCCGTGCTCCTCTTACTGTCCCCGCTGTTCCTGTAGGCTCCTAATAAGTCCCTTTTTTGTGTGTCCGGATAGGGATGCCCTTTGGAGAGCAACCAAGTGGCAGAGGCACCGTAGCCAGCGGGCGGCGCAGGGCGGGGTGATCCCCAGGCACCCGAGCTCCGCCCCTAGCGGCGCGGGAGGGGACGCCGGGCGGGGAGCAGCTGCCTGGGGGCGCGGCGCGGGCAGAGCTGGAAGCCGCACGGACCTCGCAGTGCGGCCCGCGCTTTCCAGCGTCCGCGCCCAGCTGTCGGTGCCCGTCGTGCCCGTCCCGCCATGGCCGCGATCGCCTTCCCGCCCCGGCCGCTTCCCCTGCTCCTGCTGCCACTGCTGCTCCTGCGCGCCGAGCTGGGGCGCGCGGAGAGTAAGGTACACGCGGCCCTCTGTGCGGGAGCCGGGCGCAAGGGGGCGCTGTGGCTGGGGGGTGGGTTGTGAGCCAACTGGGGTGCCCGAAACCCGGAGCAGAGGATTGGGAGAAGGGAGACCAGACCTCGGGCTTAGCATGGAAAGAGGCCACTGGGGTCAGGACCGCGGGGAGGAACGCGCGGGGAAAGAAGCGCTGGAGATGATAGTGGTGCTTGGGACCTGGAGCCTGAGAAAGGGGCGCTGGGTCCCAGTCCAGTGCGAGGTGAGCACCGAAACCCAGGACCAGGGAGAGGAGGCGCAGGCAGGAGATGCAGTCCGCAGCCCAGCCGAGGGAAGGAATTCCCGGGAGTGCCGGGCAGAGGCAGCCCGAGATCTGGCTCCAAGTTTCCATGGAAGGCTGACTCATGGGCCCAGACCCCTGGCTAGCTGCTACCCAGCAACTCCCAGGTTTGCCGCAGCCCCTGGCCCAAGGATTTAAGGCCTCGCTGGGAACCCAGAGTCCCTCCCGATGAACCGATCTGGATTGGCCAGGTACCTGCCAGGGATCTCGTGCACCCTCTGGAGGACAGTCTCCAGAAGTGACTTGAGCTGCTTTCCCCTGTAGGCTAAAAAGATCTGCCCTGGTGTGTGTCCAGCAGATCTGGGTTCAGATCCCACTTCCTCCTCTTAGCTGGGTGACCCGGGGTCTTCACCTCTCCAAACTTCCATTTCCTGCACCCCACATTGATAATCTCTAGGTTAATGAGGTCCTCCTGCCTGTAAAATGTTTAGCACTTCATCTGGCATCTAGTAGGTAACCCATAAGCGATACTGTGATTATGAACTCTCACCACAGGGACCCTAAAAGGGGGTGAGATCCAGAATGCAGAGAGCAAGCACTGCGGGTATCAGAGCAGGGCCCCTTGAGGGTGTTCTGGAAATGAGCCAGTGAGGATAAAGACAGGACCGAGTTGGGAAAGGGCAGGAGGTGGGGGGAAGGGCTGCTCATGGAGCACCAGGGCACAGGAATGACTTCTCCTGATATCCCTCCAGACTCTTTTCTGAGTAGAAGGAAGGCTGCCCTGTCTACAGGCAGGTAAGGGTCAGGAGCCACTAGCCACACAGTAAGTACATGAGCAGTGGGCATTGGCAGACCCCTCAATGTGAAGATTCAGCTCAGGGTATAAAGGCAAGTGGGCTGCAGTCTTGACCATGTGCTCCAAAGACAACAAGGGAATAAGTATCATTCCTATTTTACAGGTGGGGAAACCAGGATATATAGAGAGGCAGCTGGCTTGTGAATTAAAAAAAACAAAACAAAACAAAAAAAAAAACACCTAGGTTCTGGTCTTTGTTGTTCCTTAACTATGTGACCTTGGGCAAGTCCCTGCCTGTCTTTGGGCTTCAGTTTCCCATCTGAAAAACAATGTCTCCCCAACTTCCCTTCTACATAGGACCTTCTAGGATCCCCTGACCTAGTTTAGGTACAAGAACAATTGAGCAAAACCCCGCAGGTAACCTGATCAGCACTGCTCCTCTCAGCTCTCTGGCTGGGAGGGCTATGTGGTCTTGGGCATCCTCTGAGCAATGCAGAGGGCTGCAGAGCTCGTGGGGGAGGGCTAGCATTCAAAACAAAGGGAAGACAAAGAAAACCCAACACTCTGTTTATGTAGTGAGTCAGTCAAACACTTGCTAGGTTGGAGGTGTTTGTGTGTGTGTGTGTGTGTTTAGTTGTCCCAGGGCATGCTGGGGCTGGTGGGTGGGGAGGCACATCCTAGAGTTTGTAGAGTTTGGAGGCTGAGGCAGCTGGAGATGCAGCACAGCCCCCCCCCCCCCCATTTCCCACCCTACACAGCTTCAGCCAGCTGGGAAAAATAAAAATCAAGTGATGGGTGAATTTACTTCACATTCCTCAGCATAGCCGGACTCCTGCTGGCTCTGCAGAGAGCTGTTTTCATTATCACCCTCTCTCTCCCACATAACAACCCTTCCTCTCCAAGCCTGTCCTATTTTCCCAGGTTGGGGGGAGCTCTTGGGAGGGCCAGCCTGGGACCTGAAGTCTATCTAGGGCTCTAAAGGGTTAAGCTGGCCCCTCTTCTCCTAGGAGGTCCAGGCTCCTCTCCTGCCCAGTATTTTCTAGGGTACAGGGGCAGCTTCACCCCAGCTCACCACAGAACTCTGTGCTCTGGGGTCAGCTCCTTGCTCAGTGTCTGTTAATATCATGTTTATAGCAAGGTCTCTCCTGAACAGGATTTGGTGTCCATGTAAGGAAGTGCTTTGTCCAGCTTGGGAATGGCAGAGGGAGTTCACAGTGTCCCTGGCATTTCTGAGAGGCTGCCCAGGGTGGAAGTTGGCTGGATGGCAGAGACAGGTAACCACACGAAACCCAGCTATGGCACTAGAAACCTTGGAGAACCTGCTTTTTAGCTGTGCATCCTTGGAATGTGGCCAGTTCCCCATTTCTACCTCAGTTTCTCAATCTGTGCCCAGGCTGCTGGTGCCTCACTTCCTGCATGCATTCAGGTGTGGGAAGGGAGCCGGTGGTCAGCCCCACCACTCACCAGGGCCCAAGGGCGGGGGAAGGGCATGACTTGAGGGAACCAGGCCAGGGGAGCAGGAGTCGCTGGAACAAGCAGGCGATGGATGGTGTCTCAGGCTGGATCAGTTGTTCCAGGCCGGGCTGCTCCTGGGGGCTTAGGTGTTGCTGTGTCCCCTCTCCAGGAGTCTCTGTCTGTGGGTGTAGTTGGAAACAGGCTCCGGAGCAGGCCAGGGATGCACAGTCACAGAGACTTGCACAGAGAGAGTGTGGGGCCAACCCCCACAGGGCGTCTCTGCAGGGAAGGTCTTCCCCAGCATTCCCACCCGCTGGAGGACCCAGGACAAAGCCCTGAGGAACATCCTGCATGCCAACCCCCAGGCCCAGCACTTACATTCAGGATCTTACACCACTCTCCTGCCAACACTCTGAGGCTCCGATGGTCCTTCCCCATTGCACAGACTTGAATACTGAGAGGGCAAAAGAGTCAGGGTGGGGCTGCCTAAATATCCTGGACAGAGCCTGAGGAGTTTGAAGAATTCGGGGTTCCAGGGTTCTTGGCCTTTAGTGGGCATCCAGCTGGTCTGGGGAGCCCGAGAGCCTGAGGCAAGGAGGATGGAGTGGAGGCCAAGGCATCTGCATTTTCCAGGGGCAACCCAGGTAGTTCTGAGCCACGTCCCCCAGTTGATCATGGAGGTGACGGGGAGCTGTGGAGATTCCTTGAACAAGGGAGTAACAGGTCATCAAAGAGGAACTTTAGGAAGATGAATCCAGCAGAGAGGGGGCTGCTGTGTTGCCCAGGTAGCAATTAATGTGGCCTGAACTCAGGCTATAGCCATGAATGAAGAGCAAGGGAGAGAGGTGGGAAATCCTTTCCCAACATGACTGATGGGTTGTCCAGAGTAAGGAGGCTCGGAGATCTCAGTTGGGCAGGAGAGGAGGTGGACATGGGTTGGGGAGAAAATGCTGGATTTTGGACAGATGCCTATTTCCTCCCGGATGTGGGCATCCAGGAGGAGGTGTCCAGCTGACAGTGAACTCCGGAGCAGGGAGGCCTCTGTCTGTAGGAGGATATGGAAGTTGGCCATAAGAGAAGAGAGAAGACTCAACTTCAAGGTGTCACAGTTCTAGCCAGATTTCTCCATCTCTCTTCAGAAAAATCTTAAGTACACCCTCTCACCATCTTACTGTGGGATTTCCTTGCAAATACCTAGGACCTTTTTAAACACAATCCACCCACACTTCTGGGGGCTTTGGCGGTGTCTCTGAGTGAGGCTGCGGGAGAGATGGGGGCTGAGGTAGGGACTTTCTTGCTTGGCAGCAAGTCCAGCCCTCATGCCCAGGACAGGTTGGGTCAGGCCCAGTGGGAGCCCCAGGTCCTATGTTCCCCCATGGCCCAACCTAGGACCCCCTTCTCTGTCTCAGGTGCTAGAGAAGCCATTGCCCAGTGCCCGTGGGTGATCATGGGAGGAACAGCATGTAAAACAAATCCTGGAGTCAGACTGTGCTGTGTGACCCTGGGCAAGCCCTAGTCTTCTCTGATGCTTAGACTTCTCCTCTCTAACTTGGGGTTGTGGTGAGAGTAAAGAGCAGTAGAAAATGATGTGCAACTGTGAGGGAGGGTTGCTGGCAGTGACTCGAATAACAAGTGCCGCTTAGAGAGCAGTCACTCTGTGCCAGGCTTGGTCCCAGATGCTCTGCATGCATTGACTCATTTCAGCCCCTGGATAAGCTTGCAAGGAAAGTACTGTTGTTCCTCCCCATTTTGTAGAGGAGAAGGCTGAGGCTCAGAAGGTCAAGGCCCTGCCTGTCAGAGACAAGGGAGCTGTGAGTTGAGTCTGTCCTTGGCTTCCCCAGTCAAGCACCTCAGGATGTAGTAATCATGAGACATCCAGACACCGGGCCCTGCCTGGGCTCCTGGCAGCTGGGGCTGGGAGCAGAGGCCCATTTCAGACTCCTGAGGGTGTCAGGGCCTTGGCTGCTTCCATCAGGACATAGCACCTCATCTGCAGAGGGAAGGAATGTTGCAGTCTGCCGCGGAGGCTGCTGCTGCTGCTGGGGTGGGCATTGAGATGATGGGGTTTCCAAAGGAGGCCGCACAGGACACACCCACATCCACCCACTAGGCTCTCAGCCCCACCTGGGAGAGTGGGTGTGAGTGGCTAGGATCCCAGCAGAGCTGGGAAGGGGGCCCAGGCGTCTTGATGAAAAGGAACTAGTGGTGATCTGAGGAATGAATGTTGGGGACACCAAGCCTGGAGGTTGGCGTTCACTGCAAGGGAGAAATGCCACGCAGTGGCCGCAGTACACTTTGCCTACAGAGGGCCCAGGACAAAGCTTCCACCCATAACAGCCCCCTTGGCCACCGTCCTCATTCCCCAGCAGCCTGGAAGTCCACGCATTCTGGGCTCTAATCCCCTTAAACAAGTTATGTGATGGCTCTAGGGCCCAGTTTCCTCCTCTGTAGAACAATGCTAAGAAGAGCTACCAGTGCACCCACGTGCAGAAACAACCGGCCAAACACTCCCCTTCGGGATTACCGGTGTCGTAATAGCTATGCTCAGACTACTGCATGTGCTCCTGGGCTAGACTGGGTGAAGATATTTCATCTTCACCCCCACACAGGCCTGCATCCCACGGGCACTAGTAGCACCCTCATTGTACAGATAAGGAAACTGAGGCACAGAGAGGTTAAACTGATGGCAGTGGTCCTTACCATTGACCCACACTTACCCAGCACTCAGCGAGTCCCCAGTCAAGGTCTTCTCCCTGTGCTTTGTGTCCCAGGCTTGTCGCCTTCATCAACTGTCCATGAAGCGGCAGCTGAGTGAGCCCCCAATGAAGCAGATTTTCCCCTGGTTCCACCTAACTAAAGCCCTTCTGAGATGCCCCAGTGTTTTCAGGAAGAAGCCAAGATCCTCAGCCAAGCTCAGGGCCCTCCATGAGCCAGGCTCTGCCACCCCAAGCCTTACCTCCTGCCGCCCCAGGCTCCCTGCAAGCACCAGCCGGAGTGAACCTCCTCTAGACCCCCAAGATGTCAGGCTTATCCTGTGCCTATTTGATGTGCTCTCCCTGGAATGCCTTTCTCCACCTTAAAGATGCCTTGCTCTGAGCAGTCTTCATGGATCTCTTTGTACTCTCAGAGCTCACCAAGCCAACTTCCCCTGTGATCTAAGTCTTCTTAGATCTCTCCCAGCGGCTGGAAGGGGCCAGGGGCTCAAACCAGTGTCTAAGGGCTCAGAGTGCCTACGGCCCTTTCCCAGAGGGTCCTGAGACACGCCTAGATGCCCGGCTTGGCAGAAAGCCCAGAACTCAGCAGGGGTTTGGTGGCTTCAGGGAGAACTGAGTAGCCATGAGACCAGGAGTGTTTTGTTAATTGAGCCATAAATAGCTATTCCCCAACCACCTAGAGCTCAGAGTGGGCTGGCTGAGCCAGCTGGGGTGGTGGCTGCTTGGGGCTCCCACAACCCAGCTGGTGCCTCCGGGTAAGGCAGGCTGGAGGCAGTGACTGAGGCTGGCACCTGCCCCTGATCTCATGGAGTTGCCTCCTACAGGCACAAAGTCCTGCTGACGCCAGTGGCCAGTGACTACAGCTAGACACTTGGATGTGGAATCCTGGGGTGCAAATAAAAGAGAGAAGGGAGAAGCCCAAGGAAACCACTAAGTTGTGGCCATATTATTTCATTTGGTCCACGATATGAGGAGGCTGGTTATGAATGGAGTCATTCATTTTACTACCAGGGGGTGAGACTCTGAGAGGTTATATGACCTGTTTAAGATCACACAGAGTGTGGGGGAACAGTTCTGTAAGAGAAGCAGCATAGATCAGTGATCAATCCAAAGTCAGGTCTGCAGCCACATCTTCCCAGTCAAAGCTGTGTGATGTTGGACAAGTGACTTCCCCTCTCTGAACCTCTGTTTCCTTAGTTGTATGAATAAAGGCTCACACTCACTATGTGCTAAGCTTTGTTCTTTACCTATAACTCATTTAATCTTCATAACAACCCCACAAAACAGGAGCCCAGTTTACAAGTGAGGAAATAGGCACAGAAAGGTGGAGTTGCCCACAACCTTAGTAAGCTTACAGTTATGAGCCCAGGCTCCAGACATCATGCTCTTAGCTTTGTGTTTTCACATGTCTGCCAAATGCAGGCCCGTTCATCCAACCGGTACTTGCAGAGTTCCTACTGCAGGCCAGGCAGGCACTGTTCTGGGGATATACAAGGGAACTAGACAAAATCCCTGCCTCTAACGGTGACTTCAGTAGAGGGGGACAAAAAATATATATATATATATAATATTTCAGATGGTAATAGGTACAATAAAGAAAAAGCCACTAGAAAAGGGACCAGTAATGGAAAGTGGGTGGTCAGGAAAGGCTTCTTGAAGGAGGTGATATATAATTGATTTGAGGGGATGAGCCAAAGAAATACCAGGAGGATAAGAATTTTAGGATGAAGGCACCGTATCTGCAAAGGCCCTGAGGCTGGAGTGGGTGAAGGAAAGGGTGTCGAGAAGGGGTTGAGGGATGGGTGTCAGCTCATATAGGCCTTGAAGGCCATCATAAAGACTTTGGAGGTGATAATACCCTCTCACACGCAGGTATTACTAAAGGGTGCGATGCACGGAAAACCGGGATGTAGTAAATGCCCAATAAAAGGTCTCCATATATATATATATATATATATATTTTTACTATTATGGTAAAATGCACATAACACAACATTTACCATTTTAGCCATTTTAAGGCATACAATTCAGTGGCATTTAGTGCATTCACAATATTGTTCAACCACTAAGTAAATAAATAAACAAAATCTTAAAAAAAGAAAGAAAGAAATGGAATCATGCACTACACGGCCTTTTGTGTATGGCTTCTTTCATTTAGCATCATGTTTTCAAGGCTGATTCATTGTAGCATATATCAGCAATCATTCCTTTTTCTGGTTAAGTAATATTCCAATGTATGGCTATACCACATTTTGTTTACCCATACATCAGCTGGTGATCATTTAGATTGTTTCCACCTTGTGGCTATTGTGACTCATGCTGCTGTGAACATGCATGCCCAAGTCTTTGTTAGAACACCTGTCTTCAGTCTTTGGGGTATATACCTAGAAGTAGAACTATGGGGTCATATGGTAATTCTACGATTTATTTGTTGAGGAACAGTCAACTTGTTTTCCACAGGAGCTGTTAATATATTTTTAAAGATTTTTATTTACTCATTTTTTAGAGAGAAGAGAAGGGAGGGAGAAAGAGAGGGCAAGGAACACCAATGTGTGGTTGCCTCTGGCCCGCAACCCAGGCATGTACACAGACTGGGAATGAACCTCACCCCCTCCATTCACAGGCCAGTGCTCAATCTACTGAGCCACACCAGCCAGGGCAGCTGCTAATATTTTAATTAGTGTTATTATAACACTTCTATTTCCTTGTAAAAGCTGCTAAGTTCTCAGCCACCTCTGACCACCTCCTCAAAGGCAAGGTGGGGAGGGCTGGATTCTGCTACCCCTCCTCCTTTTCTCTTTTCCTCCCCGCCAGCACTGGCCTTTGGCTCACCTGAGCCCCTCTTGCAGGTGTTTGGCGACGTGGACCAGGTGCGGATGACCTCGGAGGGGTCCGACTGCCGCTGCAAGTGCATCCTGCGGCCGCTGAGCAAGGACGCGTGCAGCCGGGTGCGCAGTGGGCGGGCGCGGGTGGAGGACTTCTACACGGTGGAGACCGTGAGCTCCGGCAGCGACTGCCGCTGCTCTTGCACCGCGCCGCCCTCCTCGCTCAACCCTTGCGAGAACGAGTGGAAGATGGAGAAGCTCAAGAAGCAGGCCCCCGAGCTCCTCAAGGTAGACTTTCTGGGTTGACAGCAGGGACGGGAACACCTGCATGAGCACCTGGCGTGGGCTGGTGCAGGGCTGTTCTGCCAGTGAACCCAGGCTCTAAGGCAGGTGCTGTGACCACCCCACTTCACAAGTGAGGAAAAGAGGCTCCCTGTCCCTTGAAGGGAAGCCACTTCTTGCCCAAGACCATGCGCCAGGAAGTGATGGAGGCAGCATTCTTTGACAGGCCCCTAGGAGGGGTCCCTAGGCAGATCTCTGAGTCAGGAGCCCACTGTCCCTTGGGCCTCTTTGGTGCACAGCACCCCAGGTGGTTTCATTCAGCCTTTTAGGACTGGAGTTGGTGGGTAGTAGGATGGACAGCAGGTGGGGTTGTAGGAGGAAGAGGAGATATTCTCCCTCATGGACAATTTAGGAACAGAGCCAGGTACGTGAGGGGTAACCAGAGAACCCCAAGAGAAGAAGCAGGCAGAGGAAGTATGACATAGGGCCGAGGCCCAGGTGGCCTGGCTCTCCCTCCCTCGGCAGGAGCACCCTGTGGGCAGCCCCCAGGGGAGGGGGTTAGAGGAAGCCCATGGGGAAAGGGGATGGGGTACACTTGCCTCATACCAGCCCCTGGTCCCTACCCCATCCCTTCTCCTCAAGCTAAGAAACCCGGCTATGATTTGGCCTTAGTTGCTTGACTCTGAGTAGGAGTCAATTCTTGGGGAATTTGGGGGAGCGACATGCCTTTCACCTCTGCACCCCCTTCCTGTGAACACAAACCAGACATAGCCCCACCCTTGAGGAATCCTGTCTTGTGGGGACACAGCTCCTGACCCCCAAAATGGCAGTGAGATAGGTGCTGGGTCCGGGGATGCCCCAGGGGCCATAAGTACCTAGAGGAGGTGGTGGCATTAGAACTGGGCTTTGAGGGATGTGTAGGAGTCCCTCAGGCAGAGCGGAAACTAGGGCATTTTGGGCTAGAGCAGGTGGGGTGTGTGCGGCCCAGAATGCCTCGCTGCCCTCTCTCTTTGCTCTAGCCCCACTAGCCACCTGCCAGGGTCTCTAATACAGTGCTTCTCAAACTATGGTGAAAGACCAGCTGTTTAAAAAATCGGCCAGGATCCCGTGTTTCCGTAAAATACTCTCAAAATCAATTCTCAGAAAAGTATAACATGTACAAAGTAGTCCAATGTTTGATTATTAAGTCAACAGATGTAAAATTGCTCTGTCAAATGGCTGCGCAAATCCACAAAAGCCTCTCCCGCTTTTTATAATCACCCTGTCACAGAATGTGAGGCGCAGTGCGGACCAGGGCTGGTCCGCAGACACTTGGGGTAGCGCACTTGAACGCATCCTGTTTCTTCTCACCGCCAGCTCTTTGTACAAGCTGTTCCCTTGGCCCCAAATGCCTTTCTCCTGCCATCTGGGCTTTCTCAGAGCTCAGCTCAATCAAAACTTCGGTCTGGCAGACTTTACTAGCCTATACCCTCTGCCAGACCTTGTCATGAAGGATCTAGACACCTGTGTGTTACCATCTTCGTTCTGAAACCTGGGCACCTCCCTGCGCCTCTCTGCCTTCCCTGCCAGCCTGCTATGGACCCTGAAGCCTCATGTCCTGCTCATTACTGTCCTAAGTGCCTGGCCCAGAATAAACATTTGCTGAGGCTGAAGAGGGTAGCAGGGATAGACCAAGGAAGTCCCAGAAGCCAGGCTCAGAAGATGACAAGCCACACGTGGGTGGGGGGAGCCACTGGAAGTTATCTAGCAGGGGAGAGACGCATGGTCAAAGCTCAGCTTTGAGAAGCCAGTTTAGGTGGCTGGAAGTCAGCAGAGTGAAGTTGGAAGGCTCCCGTGAGCCACCGTCAGCAGTCATTATTGCCGATGTTCAGGGGGCCCTTGCTGTGCGCTCACTGTGCGGAGCCCTGTCCAGACATTACTGCTTCTCAACCCTGCTGACCCATTTCACAGAGAAGGAAGCTGAGGTACAGGAGGATCTCCGTGCATGGTTCTCAAACTATGCTCCACAAAGCCATACAGGTACCAAGAAACCTCAAGGCCTGCGCAAAGTTGTACAGGAGCAAAGACTCAAAGACCTACCCATGATCCCATTAGAGCCCTGCCCCCTTTTCCTGTTTTAGAGATCCTAGTCTACTCAGAGAAAAGCTCTCTGTCTTAAAACAGCTTGCACACCCCTGGGAGAGTGGGAGTAAAACTGTTTCGGAAACAGTGGGCCAGGATCAGAGAGGAATGCTGTCCTGCTCAGGCCCTAGGAAACGCTGCAGGCCTGCCTGGGAGTGCAGCCCTGCTGCAGGGTGGGCTGGAGGGACTGCATCGCCTGAGAAGCCAGGGGAGCTGATTTCCCAGCCTGCCCCTTGTTCTGGCAACCCAGCTACCTGGAGGGAGGTGTCCTATCCTGACAAGGTGTGGCATAGAGGGGAAGGGGGGCAGCAGCCATAGAGAAGAGCCCTGGGCTGGGCAAGGGAGACCCAGCATCTGCCATGGACCTTTCTCGTCCTCAGTTTCCCCCTCTGAAAACCGGACAAGAGTGGTAAATATTAATAGAAAAAATATGTTTGGGTTTTACACCATTGAGTACCTGGGTTACCTTGGGCAGGTCATGTCATCTCTCTCGAAGCTGCAGCTTCCCAATCTATATGATGAAGATAAAAAATACCCAAACCCTGTTTTTGGTTGGGTCCCTAGAAGCAGACTGTGAGGCGAATGATCCCTGTGTGGGTGTTTTTTCACAGAAGTGCTCGCAGGAGAAACTGGGACCCAAGTGGGAGGCGTGGGGGCAGGAAGGGAAGGAAGGCCAGCAGGTCTGTGACCTCAGGCCAGTGCCAGCCTCAGCCCCAGGGGACGCTGCAGTATAAATGACAGCTCCGTTGTCCCACTGGGACTGGGGAGCTAGCTGGCTCTTAGGTGCCACACCAGTCACTGCCTAAGAGCTGCCCCAGGAAGACATATGCTCTCAGACATTTTGGGGGCAAAGTGGTTCTTTGAAGAGTGTCACAGATGCAGGCCAGTACAGGGGGCACCTGCAAGCCAGGCAGGGGCACAGGAAACAGTAGGAGGGGTCCCAGGAGGTATGGTTAAAGCCTGCCATCTGTGCCTCACGAGTGTTGTGAGGATTGAGTGAATAGCTTATTAAAGACCGGAGCACAGTGCCTGACACGTGGTAAGTGCTCATAAGATGGAATCTGTTGCTTTTCTCACAGTTATTAGCAGGCTGGGTCTAGTGGGTGCTGAGGACCCAAGAAGGCCATTCTGAGACTGGGCTCTGGAGCTGTGCTGCGGTGGGACTCCTTTGCCCTCTTTGTGCAAAGCCCTGTGCTCTGTTCTTTCCCTAACCCGGGCCCTTCCGGCAGCTGCAGTCCCTGGTGGATCTCCTGGAGGGCGCCCTCTACAGCATGGACCTGATGAGAGTGCACGCCTACGTCCACAAGGTGGCCTCCCAGATGGACACGCTGGAAGAGGTAAGGGCCAGGCTCCAGCCAGAGGCCAGACTGGTACAGTGCTGGGGGCAGCATCAGGAGGGAGCCCGGACAACTCTTATCTTGACTGGGTGGCTGTTGAAAGCTGGACTCCAGCAGAGAGAAGGGAGAGGGAGACACAGGCCACAGGGTCCAGGCTGTGAGCAAGAGATCTGATGGGCTCAGGGGCCAGCAGGAAGCTGGAAGGCTGGTTGGAGAAACTGAGGCACCTGCTGGTTGTATGAAAGGGATGGGGAGGGGGCTGGACCTTCCAGTTGTCCTGACTTCACCAAGACCAGGACCCACACGTGGCACAACTCCAGGGCCTCAACTGACATACATACCAGGTGAGCAGTGCCCCCTGAGGTGGTGCATCATGGCTGGGGACTGGCAGAATCTACCACAGAGACAGAAGCGCTGAGCATCTTCTCGGGGTCAGAGCAGCTGTGCTGGGGGCCTGGGCAGACACCTGGGGCTGCTCCCCCCACCCCACCCCAGGGCCATGGACAGAGCTGGGCGAGCACAGGTTCCAGGCCGCAGGTACAAGGTTTGCATCTCTTCTGGCTCAGCCTGTCCTCCGCCTGTTTCCTGCATCCGGCCTCGGCTGGGAGCCTGGGGACTTGCAGCTGCCAGGCGGGCGTGGGGTCTTCCTTTCCCAGCTTCCTTTCCAGAGGGAGGGGCACCTGGGCATCCTGTGCCCCAGGGCAGGAGATTAACCCCTTATGAACCCCAACGTTGGCGTCCCAGTGGACTTCATGGGAGAAAGTGGTAATGATCGAATTTCCGCCAAGCACGGGTGTCTCCCGTGTACCCACCCAGGACACGGCAGGCTCCCCTGTCGCGGCGCTCCAGTCATCCTGTGGCCTTTCCTCTGGTAATCTTAGGGAATCAACGTTAACTCACCTCACGTCACTGTGAGCCAGACAGTCTGGAGGGTTTGTCTGCGAGGCCTGGAACAAATCAGAAGTGGTTTCCACAGCCACAGAGAAACGATTTCTAATTATCTTCTGCTTTGCATCATCTGCACTTTGCTTCTGTTCACTACGTGATAATTCTGTGAAGGAAAACAATTTTGTTTTGCTAACCTGGGAAGAGGGGCGAGCACAGCCCGCCTTGGGCGGAGCTGGCCCTCTGCTTTCCTCCCTGCCAGCAGGGCTTCTCAGGAGCCGTTTGGCTCCCTAGAAGAGTTGGCAATACCTGGAGACATTTTTGGTTGTCACAGTGGGGGGTGGGGGGGGGTGCTACTGGCTTCTAGTTGGGTAGCTGCCCAGGTTGCTGCTAAACATCCTATAATGTGCAGGACCCCCCACCCCGCCCACCACCACCACCAGCACAACTGTCGCAAATGTCCGGAACGCTGAGGCTGAGAAAGTGGCCTTATGCAGTTTGACTTCTGCCTTCCCTGTGATCTAGTTTAGAATTCACTTTCTTGTTCCTTAGCAGTTCTGGTCCTCACAGTCACCCTGATATTTAGTTGTTCTTATGATAAAGACCCTCATTTAACGGGCAAGGCAACTGAGGCTCAAAGAGGTCAAGTCACTCACTGGCTCAAGGCTACCCAGCCAGGAAGTGGAGAGCAAGGATTTGAACCCACCTCTGTCTGCCACCCCTGCCTGCTGCCTCTGGGTCCCTGAGTCTGTTCACACCCAGGGCTGACTAGACATGAATCACTTTTAGGTTATCTTCTCCTCTGTCAATATTTCTGTCAATGAAATTCTGAACTCATAAGCTCCGAAGAGGTGCTTCCTGCATCTGACTCCGGCATCTCCTGCCTCAGCTGAGAAGTAGACTCAGGCAAGGGAATTCCACACACACCCCAGACCTGCTGGGGCCTTGGCCTGGGGCCAACACCACCAGGAGGGAAGTCGGAGACTTGGGTGCCAGGGGGTTCAGTCCCACCCATGGCAAAACTCTGAAGAGTTTCATTGTTTGAGCATCATATGAAAAGGTGTTTATATATCTGCGTATCACTTGTGAAATTCAATGGTACCTTTTTTTTTTTTTTTTTTTTTTTTTTAATGGTACTTTTGAAGCAGCGAAAGATTGGTAGCAAGTTAAATCACAAGTTCACAGGGACTGGCTTAACCCGCTGTGGCCGGTCCAGTCCTCACTGTAGCTCACTGTGCAGCCAATAAAGGCGTGGCGAGCACCCCTATGCAGACCAGGAAGAGTTCTCAAGATAGGCTCAAGTGAAAAAGCAAAGAAGTTCCCAAAATAAACGAAACCCAGAACAATTGGCTGAGAAACAAAGGCGGGAGGATGGCATTTTTATACCCACTTGCATTTTTTAAATTTCGTACTGTGAGCACATATACTATTTTTATCTATTTTTCATCCATTCACTCTTTAAACCAAAAATAACTACAGGGTTTCCACAGCATGCTTCTTTCCAGCCATGCTCACGGGTGCTGCCCCTGCCATGAGAACGGGCAGCAGAGCCCGATGGCAGGAGCTGGGGTGTCGCCCCAGGATGAGGGGTGGGGAGGCTGTGAGAGGAGGCTGGAAAGACCGTGGGTCCCTCCCCACAGAGCATCAAGGCCAACCTGAGCCAGGAGAACGCGGTGATGAGGGAGAGCATGCGTCATTTCGGCGAGCAGCTGAGGCACTACGAGAACCAGTCGGCCATCATGCTGAGCATCAAGAAGGAGCTCTCCAACCTGGGCCTCCAGCTGCTGCAGAAGGACTCAGCCACAGCCCCTGCTGCCGCCGCAGCCACCGGGCCTGGTAGCAAGGCACAGGTGAGACCGTGGCTCTGACTACGGCTGGACTTGGGAGCACAGGGTACAGGACTGCGGGCCGGCACAGCTGAGGGTCCGTGCAGGGTGGGGTGCAGAGGACACCCGCTGTCAGTAAGCACAGTTGGCAAGGTGAGCTGGGAGCAGACCCAGCTGAGGGGTCTGTTCCCTAAGCCGGGAGTTTGGCAGAATTCCCATTTCCAAACCACTAAGTACCAGGTCATAGGGATGACTGGCCCTGCCTCACCCTGGGAGACCAGGTCGGCTGCTGCAAACCACTTCTACCCTCCCCTGTGGCTGGGCCCCTGGCTGGGTCAAGCATGCTCATGGGAGGACAGGCAATGCCTCAGGAACTGCTGCACACTGATACCACATCCTTGCCCCAACCTGGGGGAAGGCCTCCTGCGGCA
This sequence comes from Noctilio leporinus, assembly GCA_004026585.1. NCBI lineage: Eukaryota > Metazoa > Chordata > Mammalia > Chiroptera > Noctilionidae > Noctilio > Noctilio leporinus. Next base: position 118,278 of record PVIW01002041.1, read on the forward strand.
AACCCCAGGATGGTCCATGTTCAAGCTCAGAGTGCAAGTGAGTAGGGGCTTTGTCATCAGGAAAGCCACCCTTGACCAACAACACACCTTTGTGCCAACTTGACGAAGCGCCGCTCTCTGGGCAGACAAGCTGCAGGTAAAGCAGTTAAATTAGACAGAGGAGCCCCTTGGAGTGGACAGATGGTACAAAGGTTCCTTCCCATGACAGGCACACACCAGAGTATGTGGCTTGGCACGTGGAGCAAGACTAGATTTCAGCCCAGTTGATGCCCCTTCGGCCAGTCACCTGCGTGTGTAGGACACCACCTGCATCACTCACGGTGCCTTATTTTTGGTGAAGGGGGGGTGGGTGAAGGGAGCTGACGTCATCGAGTCCTTCTTGGAACTTGACTTCCTCCCAGGCATTATCTTGGTTTATAGCATAACCACCTGCCAGGAGGGTGGCAGATGGAGAAGTGTGGAGTGAGGTCACGCGAGGAGACGGTGTCTGCGCAGGGACTGGAATGGGTTTGTAGCCACCCCTCAGCCTGCTGGTAGCCCGGGCAGGAAGCCTGGAGCCGTGGCCCAGAGCTGGCTTCCTGCTCTTCTGCAGCCAGTTCTGCAGGTGCGAATCAGTGCAGAGGTCTAGATGCTGTTCTTGCTGTATCTCCTGAACCACTCTGCCTAACAATGGTTGATGTCACAGGCCCTGTGTTCTTGTGCCAAGCCAGCTTCAAGGACATTTAAAAGGAAATGAAAATAGCAAAATTGACACGTTAGAAACTGCATACTCTAAGGAAAATGCCCTGGCGACCAACAGTCCCAGTTGTCCCAGGACTGAGGGTTTCCCAGGATGCAGGACTTCAGGGCTAAAACTGGGAAAGTCCCAGTCACGTTGGAATGAGTTGGTCACCCTGCTGAGGGGCCTGAGAACCTCTCCTCTGTCCATAAACAAAGGCCGATGAGATGGACAGACAGACAGACAGACAGAGATGGAGAAGCTGACCTGCTGGTCGCTACCTCCCCAGGGAGCTGACCATTATACTCAGTCCCCTTTGGGGAGTGCTACCAGCCCCCAAGTCTGAGACTTCCCTTCTCTCCCAGGACACATCTGGAGGGAAAGGCAAAGACAGCAGCAAGTATGGCGGCAGCGGGCAGAGGAGCTTTGTAGACAGGGCCCCCCCTCCTAAGGAGAAGCTGCTGAAGGTGGAGAAGCTGAGGAAGGAGGGCGGCCAGGGCCGATTCCCCCAGCCCACAGCCAAGCCCCGGGCCCTGGCCCAGCAGCAGGCAGTGATCCGTGGTATCACCTACTACAAGGCAGGCAAGAGGGAGGTGACTGAGACCGGTAAGTTGAAGGGGAACTGGAACTCGGGGAGTGGGGTCTTGCTGAAGGAGAGCCACACTCCAAGGATCTCCCCAGGGCTCCAGGGTCTTCTCTGAAGCCCCAGGTCTCAACCCCACTGCTTAGCTGTTGGTGCCCTTTGCTCTCGCACGCAATGGTATAATATTCCCTCATGGGGTTGTTGGGGATGAAACGATATAATCAACACGATGGGCCATTCGGTTCCTTTCCAGTACACAGCCATCTCTACCCTCACTGGACTTTTCCTCCTCCACTCAGGGATTTGCTGAAGGTCGTTCACTGTGTACTTCCTGTCTCACCCAGAGATTCTGCCTAATATGGAGCTCACAGTCTAGAGGGAAAACCATACCGGTGGCCAGGCCGCCACAGGTAGGGTGGGAGAGTGCAGGGGCCAGAGCCAGGCCAGGGCTCTGAAAAGTGGCACCGGCCCTTTGGGGCACCGCCTGTTCTCAGACTGGCCTGGGAATGGATGGCCTCTCTAATGCCTCCCACTTCTTAGGTCCCCAAAGAAGAGCCGACAGACACCTATATTTTTCCTGCAGCCCCTTGCTGGATTACAATGAAGGACAATAAAGTAATTCACTGAGAAACCAGAGACAAAAAAAGTTCCAAGAGTATCTAAATTCCGGGCCCTCCCCACTAGTGAAGTGTCCTAAGCCTGCTCCCCTTCCCTGGGTCCTGCTGAGACCACCCCCTCAAAGAGGCCCTCTAGGCTCAACCCATGCCCAAGGCGGCTGGAGGTGGCACTGTGAGGAACCATCTCCCTCGAGAGCCCCCTCTTGGTTGCTCAGGGCTCAGGGGCCTCTTCCCCCAGCCTCTGGTGCCAGCTGCTGGCCCTGAGTCCTGCCAGCTCAGCCTGACCACGGCAGAGCCTCTGACCCCTGGCTGGGACACTGCCCAGGAACAGCTGCAGGCATCTGACTGCCAGCGAGGCCCGTGGGAACAAGACCCTGCTGAAGCCAGGCCCCCAGGAGGCCCCCCGACCAGAGGGTGTGCTCCCATTCCCAAGAAACTCCAGGGGCCGCCTGGAGGGGCACCTGGCTAAACCTTTGTACAAAGAGGGAGCCCAGCCTGCAGAGTACAGGAAGAAGTCAAGTCACTGTCCTAGAGTCAAGGGGCCTCAGGGCACCCCCTGGGAGCCACTTCATCACAGTTAACTTAGTACCTTTCCTCTGTCCCTGGTGTCACAATTTTCTGAGTTTCACACTTTCACCACGTGTTGCCCTTGACCCAGGTGAGGAACCAGGCTCAGAGAGGTGAGGTCACTGGCTCCAGGTGTCACAGTGAGTTGTTGGGACTGGCAGCCAGGTCAGCGCGCTGCAGAGTCTACTTTAAGACACCTTCACAGCTCTGTCCCCAGAGCTCAGGAGTCTGTCTCCTGCTGCATGGCACTGAGTCTTCCTACTTCCCCTACCCAGGCCTCACCCATCCCTGCCCAGAGAAGTGTGGGGGTCAGGGATGACCCAGATGGCTCCAAACCAGGTTCCAGAGATGCTGAAAAAGTCCTGTGAGCAAAGCCTGTGCCAGCAGGGGTGGGAGAAAAGGGGGAGGGTACCAAGAAAGCCAAGGCAGACAGGAGATAGGAAATGAGTGAGGGGACAGAGGACAGTGACAGGAAGTTGGCTGCACCTGCCCCTCCTTGATTGAAGTATCAAATACTAGGTAAGAGAAACTAGAGGGTGGGTTCCAGGAGACAGGGCTGGGAGAGTCTGAAGATGGCTCTCTGCCTCCTGGAATTGAACTAGGAAATGAAAGAACTGGTGCAAGACACTCAGGAGGGAAAGGCATCTCGTATTTGGCAGAATCTCTGCAGATGTGTTGTATACATTTTCCACAAATCAACACAACAGCCTAACACAGTGGGCCTCATGGCTCATTTCAGTGAAGGAGAACCTGAGGCCACTCAGCCCACTATTTCAGGACTTTCGCTACCCTTGGAATTCCCCGTCCCCTCCCCAGGGCCCCAGATCGGAAGCCCACTTGACTGGGGAGGACCCCAGAGAACAGCAGCTGCGGCAAGGATGTGAACTCAGGATCTTCTCTCCACAGACAACGCCCTCAAGGGCACTTCCTGGCTGGGAGAGCTGTCGCCCAGGGTTGAGGGCAGGCCACCCGAGCCCAACTCAGCAGAACATGAGAAGGTTGGGCCCAAGGCCTCTGAGGGAGAAGACTTAGCCCCTGACATCCCCTCCACCAACCTGGCCACCACGCCCACCCCTGCCACCAGTCCCCTGCCCACTGAGCCACCTTCACAGCCAGAAGTCCTCAGCCAAGGTAAGTAAGCCTTGCAGGGCAGGGGAGAGCAGACTCCTCCCACGCCATGAGCGGGTCCAGCCTGCAGCCAGTGTTTGTCTGTAAGCCCTCAGGCTATTTTTACATGTTTAACTGGTTGTAAAAATAATAAGTAAGAAGAAGAGGGGCAAAAGTACCGGGTCTGGAAAGGCTAAGACGTTGACTATCCAGTACTTTCCGGGAAAAGCTTGATAACATTTACAGGGCAACCCATAGTATTTTCAACAAACTCTTTTTTAAAAGTCGTCTAGAATCCCATCATCAAATCCAGCAACTCTTTTCACATCTTTATTTACTCTGCCCAGGGTTTGGCTCTGTTTTAAGAGCTACATTTAGGGCTTCAGGCTTGTGCCTCCTGGTGGAAATCTTCCTCATGAAATCATCGGGCCCAGCTTCCTGAAGGGCAGCTCAGCCATCTGCGACAGGGAGCCGTCCTTGGTCTGAGCATGCCCTGTTTTTAGGACTCTTTTTTCTAACGATCCATCAGTGATGCGGACAACAGCTGCAGATTAATGTCAGAAAACTGGACTTAATCTAAAGACCTAACACTGAGGGGTCTGGCTTAATAAATTCAAGGGCACAGCTGTCTGGTGGCCTGGTGGGACCCTGAAATCACATCATTGAAAGGCCATTTAATGATGTGAGAAGTTGCTCAGTGGAGGGGGAAAAAAAACAGGATACATGAAATTATATTCAGAAGGACCATAGGTTTAAAAGTATGTCTACATGACAGTACATGTGAAGACAAGGAAGGAAATACAACTTGTTAGAAAATTTCTTTGGATAATGGAATTTTGAGTGATTTTTAGTTTCTCCTTTTCTGAATGTTCCTTGTTTTTTGCAATGATCAGTTATTGCTTTGACCGTGAGAAAGGGGAAAACAAAAGGCAGCAAACAACACATCAGGCGGGATTTAAGTTAGAGCCAGAGAGCATTCCCAGGCCTGTTGCTCTGACATGGGGGGCTGTGAGCCTGGGTACCAAATGCTGTACCCCTTGCTCCCCCCAGACAGAGAGAACAGCTGTGAGGGTACCCTCCGGACCGTGGACCCCCCTGTAAGGCACCACAGCTACGGGCGCCATGAGGGAGCCTGGATGAAGGACCCCGCTGCCCAGGACGACAAGATCTACGTCACCAACTACTACTACGGAAACAGCCTGGTGGAGTTCCGCAACCTGGAAAACTTCAAGCAAGGTCGGGGACCCTGGAGGTGGGAACGAGGCAGGGTGCGGGTGGCCTGGGGAGTCCCCTGCGGAGACTTGGGCCTCCTTGCCTTGTGGTTTCCTATGGTCCAGGCTTCCCCAGCCTGGCCTAGATCCGAATAGTCAGCCACCCCAAGGAGAGGAGTCTGGGGGCACCCCCTATATGCTGGCCCTGTGCCAGGTGCTGGAATGCCCCAGTAAACAAGATGGACATGGGCCTCCCCTTAGGAGGGAAATAATACTTCTAGCTTCCACCAGTGCTTATTATGTGCTAATCACCCAGTGTGAGTCAGCTGTGGTACCTTGATAAAGCCAGGAAGTGGGGGTTACCACCCTGTTGTATAGGTGAGCAGAACCTTAGAGGAGCTGCAGGCCTGGGCAGAGAAAGATGGCACTTTGGTTATCAGATCTGGGACATGGTGGGGGAAGGGGTCATTTAGACATTTAGTCATTTAGACACTCCAGAAATGCGTACTCTTGTGTGGAAGGCAGGGACTTAAAGAAACAATGTGAGTCAAAGTGCTAGAGGGAGAGCCAGGGGCTGTGGGAAGCCCGCCTGGAGATCGGGAAAGACTTCCCAGAGCAGGTGCTGCTGAGCTGAGCCCTGGAGGAAGAGGAGGAGGGACAGAGAGAGGTGTTCCAGGTCAGAGACCCAGTGTGCGCAAAGGTTTGGCCATGGGAGGAAACATGGTGGCATGCTTCCATAATGAGAGAGTAGGCTGTACGAACCTTGTGTGCCACATGCAAGAGTTTGAACTTACCCGGAGAGCTGCAGTATCACAGGGTGTGACCTGGAACAGCTCAAGTCCTTCCTCTGCCAGATCAAATTGACCTGGTTCCTGCCTGGAGGGGCACCTAGGCTGATGTGGGGAAAGCCAGTGAAAGATGCCAAGATAGCGGGCTATGGGAAGCCAGAGCAGCGGCCCACACTCAAGCTGGGGAGATCAAAGAAGGCTTCCTAGAGGAGGTAACACTGGCCCAGGGCTCTGAAAGATCAGGAGGCATCCCCCAGGCCAACAGTCCAGACGGAGGGAACAGGGCCTGGTGTCAGCCTGTTTCTAAATCCTGGCTGCGCAGTTCCATAAGTGGGTGACCCTGAGTCTCTGAGCCTGGTTCCGACTCAGCGAATGGGTTACTGGGAGTCCTTCCTTCCTGGGACTGCAGGGATGAGCTGTTTGGCCCAGCTCCAGGCTCACAGCACACTCAGTATCTGTGGCTTGCTGAGCCGCGCCAGAGCCCTGGGTGGCCCGGCGCATCCCTGGGTGGGCTGAAGGTTGCACCAGAGGCCCTGGCGTGACCAGCCGCCCTACACACGCAGGCCGCTGGAGTAACATGTACAAGCTGCCTTACAACTGGATCGGCACGGGCCACGTGGTGTACCAGGGCGCCTTCTTCTACAACCGCGCCTTCACCAAGAACATCATCAAGTACGACCTGCGCCAGCGCTTCGTGGCCTCCTGGGCGCTGCTGCCCGACGCCGTGTACGAGGACACCACGCCCTGGAAGTGGCGAGGCCACTCGGACATCGACTTCGCGGTGGACGAGAGCGGCCTGTGGGTCATCTACCCCGCGGTGGACGACAGCGACGGGGCCCAGCCCGAGGTGATCGTGCTGAGCCGCCTGGACCCCGGGGACCTCTCCGTGCACCGCGAGACCACGTGGAAGACGCGGCTGCGGCGCAACTCCTACGGGAACTGCTTCCTGGTGTGCGGCATCCTGTACGCGGTGGACACCTACAACCAGCGCGACGGCCAGGTGGCCTACGCCTTCGACACGCACACGGGCACCGACGCCCGCCCGCAGCTGCCCTTCCTCAATGAGCACGCCTACACCACCCAGGTCGACTACAACCCCAAGGAACGGGTGCTGTACGCCTGGGACAACGGCCACCAGCTCACCTACACGCTCCACTTTGTGGTCTGAGCCGGGACCTGTGCGCACGGGAGAGGAGTGGCAGTGGGCACAGGGGCTCTCCCTGGTGACTCCTGCAAGGGACTCCATCAGCAAACATCTGTTGGGGACCAGGCGCGCAGCTAGGTGCTACGACCTATGGCGTAGCCAGTGTAAAGCTTCCTGGGGACCTGGTGGAATAACCGTCACCTCCCTTTGCAGGGCACTGGCGGAGAGCTTCACCTACATTGACCTACTTGTCCTCCCAACAGCACTCTTGGAGGTGAGGTAGTTAAGCCCATTTCACAGGTGAGGACACTGAGGCTCAGGCATTGTCTGTTGCTTAAATAGCCTCAGTTTGGACCAGGCAGCTTGTTGTCACACCAGCCTCATTTTACAGATGAAACTGACCATGCTATCCCCTACCTATAGCCCTCTTCCCTCTCTCTTTTCTCTTGTCCCTTCCCAGGTCTTCTGAAAGCCACAGGCCTTTGGAACTAATGTGCTCATGTTGGGTGGAGGCCAGGCTCCGTGTGCCATAGCAGGCCCTGTTCTGGCTGAGCTGTTGGTGGCCCCGGGCTTTGGACCCCTTGGCTAATGTCCCTGCTTCTTGCCTTTGGCCAGCCTTCCCACTGCTATCCGACCACATTCCAAACCTTCATGGTCACCCAGCCACTGAGTAGAAACCACACCCCAAGAAAAAATACCAGCCCCCTGTTCCAAGTTCCCCTCCTCTGGACTCATTTTCATTCTCTCTTCTTTCTTGGTGCTGTCATGTGTTTCTGCAGCAGCAGCTGAGAAGGCTGCAGGCAGCTGCCTGCCAGCAGCGACTCTGCCAGGGTGGGGAGCTGGGCCAGGTCCCCAGGCTTCCTCTCCACCCAGAAGTGCTATCTTTGGCCACATACCCAGGCCATGAGACCGCTCCCCAGTCCCTCCCAGAGCCTTTGGGCCGGACTGGGGTCTACCTTAACCTTTCTCTCTGGGCCTTTCAACCCACAACCTATATGCACTCAGGGATACCTCCAGGTCTGCCATCAGCAGGACCCTAGGCCTGAGACTATAGTAGAGCCAGGATGAAACAGGTTCCTTCTCCCTTGTCAGTCCTGGGCAAGGCTGAGATCAGAGCAGTCGGGTCCAGGAGAGGCACTGGACCTCCTGATTGCAGGAGACAGCGAGAGCCTTTTTCCTGGCTTCCAAGGTGTTGGGTTGCCCCAAGCCTGGGGCTGAGGCTGCACTGATGGGTCACCTGGTGCTGCTGCTGGCCCCCTGAGCCCCAGACCCAGGCAACAAGGCCTTCGAGCCTGCCCCTCATCTGCTTTGAGTAGTATTTTTAGAGCTGGGAAGAAACATCTCCCTGTTTCACCAAAGGAGAAATAGGCCCAGAAAGGTTTAGAGAACAGGATACAGCCAATTTCCTTCCAGAAGGTCTTTCTCTATATCCTTTACTTTCCTGGCTTAGAGGCAGCTCTGCCTGGGAAGGTGATAGACTACCCAACACCTAAGCCATCCAACACCTCTCAAGGGTATTTACTGCTTTTCCCTACACACCCCCAGACCCTGCTCCCCTCACTCTGGCCCCATGCCAGCTCTGGATATATGTATATTGGAACACCTTGTTGCCGTGGTGGGAAATTTAGCTGCATACCTAAGAGTGTAGGGAAATGCATTTTGTACAGAATGTATTTCTTTGTATGGTTGGATGATGTTGTATCATTGGGCATTGTCAGGTGTCAACTGTTTTGTTGAAGCAGTCACTCACCCTGAAATAAAGGAGAATGAAGACGCCCAACTGAGCAAGGCCTGACTCATAGCAGGGGACACATCCAGCCTCCCCCACCCAGCTGTCCCTGCTCCAGGCACAGGCTCTTCAGGGGGCTGCGCTTCCTTTGGCCTTGGGTGTGGGTTTTAGAAGACTGTGTCTTTTATGATATCACAGCCTAACCATGTGAGAAGGGTTCATACGCCTTCTTCTCCATGAGCCGAGCAAAGGGAAAGTGAGACTGGACCAATTTTGCAAAATTAAAACACAAGCAAAATTGTTGTCTGGCGAGATGATTCTGGCTGCAGCCTCCAAATACTCACTAAGCTCCTTCAGGTCCTATATGTGGGTTATGTGGTAGGAATAGTTATTTCCCTCATTTACAGGTAGTCACACTGCAGCCCAGAGAAGTTAAGTCACTTGTCACGTAGGCAGTTAAGTGGAGGGCCAGCTTTCAAAGGCGGGTAAATCACCATCTTCATTGACCAAACCTCAGCAATGTGTGCCAAGCATGCCTTGTGCATATTCTTGCATCTTCACAACAACGGTAGATATGTACTCTGAATGTGTCCATTCTACAGATGAGGAAACTGAGGTGGAGGGACTTACTCAAGGTCACAGATCAGCTTAGTCTGTGGCAGGATTGGGTTTTCTGGGCTGGTCAGTACATTTTCTTTGCCACTTGTGTGCCACTAGCAGCTCCAAAAATGGTAGCCGTTGCTTTTATTCAGTGTGGCCAGGCCACAAACTACATCTACGTATGAGACCCAAGAAAGAGGTTGGTGTCAGCTTGTAAAGAGCCTTGAATGCCAAGTCCAAGAGCAATTTCTTCCAATCACATTTGAAACCAAGTCAAATATAAATCAGCAGAGAAGAGAAAACTCAAAGTCAACTTGATTTATACCAAAGCCTCAGACTAGTTGTTTATTGTTAGGTGTCCTGTAAGCAGTCATGTTTTCTGTTTTGCTTTGGCCACTGGGAGGCTCACCAGTCACATTTGAGATTATTTTTAACAATTGTACTGAGTCTTCCGCTGGAGTCTGGCTTTATTCTAGGTTCCTGCTTTTACCTTTACCCTACCCTCTCTATTTCTACTCTATTGTATCTATCTATTTTTTATAAGTTGCCACAGTACCTTTTTTTACAAACAGGTGGCACATACCTAAATAAATACATGATCAAAAGCTTGATTAAAAAGTCTTGACTAAATGCTGTGGTCTACATCCTTATCATAACACAGACATTTCAATAACTTAAAAAAATAGTTTGTTATGAGACTTGGCCTTGTCACTCTACTGCTAGAAGCTGACCTGGATAATGAACTAGGGCAGAAGCACTCAAGTCAGGCTGAAAACCTGAGCTTTCCGGAGTGGAAGAGAAGCAGGTTGTTCCCAAGGTGTTCGGATACTGCTGCCCTGCAGCCCTACCTTCTCCTGTGCAGAGGGAGAGGCTGTATCTACAAGTGCTCCTTGAGGGAGGGGTGAGAACAGAAAAAGATGCTTTCACGGAAAAGAGCACCATGGAATTGGGGAAGGGGCGCTTGAGCATCACTTCCTCCATGTTTCCCTATGAGTCATTCACATGCAGACTTCCTTTGAGATGCTTTTTTTGTGCAGCATATTTGCTGAGGTCATCCATAAGTCAGGTTCCATGCAGAAAACTCTAGAAAGCAATCTTGGATCATTAAGGCTGGGATATTCCCGGTGACTTTCTCCACCCTGCAGTTCTATGGAAACAAGAAAACCCAGTGACTTATTCAGTGAAGAAAGCTGCGACCTTTCTGTTGTCTGTGACAGTAATAGTCTCACAGCACTGGACATAACAGACACGTCGCTCTGTACCCCAGGTCAGGGTTCAAGGTAGCCCAATGGCTGACAGAGATCAGAGGCTACGGAGTTCACTGTAAAGATAAACCACACGGAGTTATCTGTGGCCCTTACCAACTTGGCTGATGACCCCCTGCCAGAAGGAGCCATGGTGATATTCGTGCAATATTTTAAGCCCCGAGGGATGGCAGGCACACAGAGGGTATCCCAGAAGTCATAGCTACTGTGGCCATTGTGACCAGCTAATGCCCTGCTTGGAGAATCTGCCCCCTCTCCCAGCAGATCACACACCAGAGGCATCACACACCAGAGGCATTGCAACATAGCTGTCACAGGGGCACTCAGCTGAGCAGGTCTCACCCCTCCCCTTGAGAGCTTGCTGGGAGGTGGGGAAGCCAGGGGCCACCACCTCCACGTGGCATTCTGGTGGAGCAGAGGACATGTGCTATGTGCCTTGCTAAGGAGCGTGGACTTCTCTTGGAGAGACCAACACCTTCGAGTATGTCTATGAGTCACAGCAGAGCCTCCTCAGTTCACCTCTAACGCTGTGGTCTTCAAAGGCAACTCTTCTCTGCCTTTTGGTCATTCTCCCTGAGGTATCAAGCCCTAACCGCCCCCTGGCTGGAATGAGGAAGGAAGAAATCGCAATGGCTATGCAGAGGAGGTGCACCACCGGACCTGTGCACTGCGCCAGCTGCGGCGCCCCATCTTCACAGCATTATCTCAGTGAATCCTCCCAGTGAACCCACGACAGGTACCGCTGCTGTGATGTCACATGTTTGGGGCTGGTGGTGGCTGAGCTGCAATGCTGTCCTCTCAAGACATCGTGCCACTGGTGCCCACCCACAGCTCCCATCGGTATCAACGGGATTGTTTTTAAGAGGCACCGCTGCCCAGGTGCCACGGCAGATGCTGGGGACAAGGAGTTGCTGTGAGTTGAAAGTTCCCCAGGAGAATTTGCCACACATTTGAGGTTGAGGGCTCCTGCTCCTCACCCTCCTGCAGCTCAGATGGCACAGCCCAGGCACGGCGGGGTTAGAGTAGATGTGTCAGGTGCCAGGCTGACCCAGGAAAGCCCCGCCGATCCTGGCTATCCCAGAAGAGGGAGCGGAGAGAGCAAAGAAGGGCATGTGTCTGCCATTTCTCCGCAGGAGTGACTGCGAGTGGGGGTGGGGCCCTGGCGGCCCCGAGCACAAAGGCTCCCTCTGCCCCAGGCAGTGCCCAGATGCTGCCCTGCTCACCCAGGCCAGTCTGAACTCTGCCCACATCTGAGGCCAGCCTCTCGACCCCCCACATTCCAGCGGGGACCCCATGAGGCAGGAACAGACAGGGCTTTCAGGATGCACGCCTGCCGGGGGATGAATTATTACTGAGAATTATCTACCATGAGCACGGGGTGGCATTTCACGTGCCAGAGGTTGTCTGGCCCTGGCTGCTTGGCTCCAGGGCCCTCATTCCAACTGTGTAAGGACAGAAACTTTATTCTCTTCCACAGCGACAGGCCTCCACCCCTCACCATCTGTGCAGCACCCCCTCAGCGGGCCCCCACCCCCATCCCCACCCAGGGGCCAGAGCCTCTCTTCTCCAGGGCTCAGCACGGAGTGGATTAGATAAGGGTGATTCAGAAGTCAAGTTTCCCAGGTCTTTTTAAGCCAGGGATTTTTGTTGACAGGGAAAGTCGTTGTTACTAAGACGTCAGCCCCAACCTGTTTGGCCTTTCTGCACCAGGCCCTGACAAGTGCAGAGTGCGGGCGCAGTGGACACGAGCTTCTCCTGGAGGGAGCCAGGGCTTGTGGAGTCAGACCTATGCTCAGTCTGAGTGCTGGTTCTGCCCTCTGCTTGAAGTCCTGGGCTTCAATTTTCTCATCTGTGAAATGGGGATGACCACCTTGGGAGGTTGAAATGAGACACGGCCTGTGAACAAGCTCTAAGAGGAGATGTGAAGGAATACAGCACGGTGAGGCACAACGACTGGAAGGGGCCTCAAAGACTAATGTGGGGCCTCACCCGCATCCCCATCCCCAGGCCTGCAGGTCGGGGGAGACCCAGAGTGAAATGACAGCCAACCCAGGCATAACCACAAATCTGATGACTTTCCTTGCCTTTTACAACAGAGAGCAGCATGACAAATCTCTTTGATCCCGTGCGCCTGCTCAGATGGACTGGTAGTGGCTGTCATTGGGGGTGACCCATCAGGCCCAGGGAGGACGCTGAGCGTTAGCAATGTCTGCCACGAGAATAAGAAGTTCCAGTGGTGGAATGTATGCTAAAGTTTGTCATTGCTATTGTATTATAGGGCACGGTCTAAACAGTACTTCTCACTCTGACTTTTGCCTGGATTTCTGTAACAGTCTCCACACTGACCCTTCTCCTTCCTTCCACCCTCTGATCCTCCACTTCAACTGCTAGACTGAATTTGAAAATGAAAACCTGGCCATTTCATTCCTTTACCTATCACAGTCCTGTGGCTCCTCCCATTGCTCTGAGGAGCAAACCACGCTCCCAAGAGTGACATGCAAGGCCTCCACTCACCCTTCATGAGTCTCACCCATGGCCACTTACTTCCAAATAGCCCAACGGCAAACCCCGTAAAACTGAAAACCTTTAAGAACCAAGATGTGAGCATTTGAGGCAGTTGAGAAAGTCAACGTGAAAACCCTGTTCCCAGACTCACAAGATCAGATCAGGGTTGGACGGGCAGCCCCGAGACCTCCCTGCATTTGGTGGGTGAGTTTAACCAACTGGAGGGAACTGGGAAACTTCCAATGAACCCTGAAGCGTAGGTTAACAAAGCTGTCTCCCTGCTAGTCCCTAACCACACAGATGTTGTCCCTGCAGAGGGTAGAGGGGAATTTCCCTTCCTCTCTCTCCTGATTGCCGATTCCAAGACAAATCCCTTTGTCAGCAAGACACAGGGTGGAGGCTTCCAGGCATCGCTGCGTGCAAGACTTTTTCATACAGGGTCCAGGCATGCATGAGGGTCTCTGCCCCACCAGACACCAGTGGGATTCCTCCACATTCCCTCTCAGTTCCCGGCTCTTGCTATTCCCCTGTTATTTCAATCTTTCGATTTCACAAATTCCTACCCTGAGCTTTTGCTCTGGCTAGGCATGGGGCCGCTGAACCTTGGAGATTCAGGTATGGCACAATGCAAGTGTACACTGGATGTTGTCAATGAATCTGATGGGAAGGGTTCATTCTGGTGGCTGAGAATCATCTCATTGCATAGCTGGGGAATGAGGATTTTACAAACAAATCTCAGTCTGTTTCTGAAAGATTGGCATCTTTGCTGAAATTGCTAAGGAAGAGTCTAGGCTTGCTGAAGAGACAACCATTTGAATAAGTTCCTTGAGGGAAAATAGCTTCTTTAAAGAAAGGAATCCAAACAGGTTTTCCTCTTTCTTTTTTCTGTTCAACTTTTTCCATTGATGTAATGTCAAAGTTATAGAAAAGTTACAAGAATAGCACAAAGGAGTCCCATATATTCTTTCCCCAGATTCACCGATTAGTCATGTTTTGTGACAGTGGCTTTATCATTCTCTCTGTGTATCTTTTTTTCTAAACCACTTCAGGGGAAGTTGCAGATATGATGCCCTTTTTTCCCTAAAGGCCTCAGTGTAGTATTTCCTGAGAACATGGACATTCACATAACCACAGCACAATTAGCAAAACCAGGAAATTGAACATTAACATAATATTACATCTAGCCGTGGCCAGGTAGCTCAGCTGTTGGAGCATTGCCCCACTATAACCCAAGGTTGTGGGTTTGATCCCTGGTCAGGGCACATACAAGAGTCAACTGATGAATGCATGACTAGAACCACAGGTCACGATGAGTAGAACAAGTCAGCCCTGGCTGGTGTAGCTCAGTGGATTGAGTGCGGGCCTGTGAACCAGGGGGTTGCTGGTTCAATTCCCAATCAGGGTACATGCTTGGGTCCCCAGTTGGGTCACATGAGAGGCAACCACACATTGATGTTTCTCTTGTTCTCTTTCTTCCTCCATTCCCCTCTCTCTAAAAATAAATTATACCTTAAAAAAAAAACAAAAAAAAAACCCTGGCTGGTAGCACAGTGGATAAGGTACCGGCCTGCGAACCCAAAGGTCACTGGTTTGATTCCCCAGCCAGGGCACATAAGCAGGTTGCAAGCCAGGTCTCCAGCCAGGTCTGTGGCTGGAGGCAGGTGAAAGGCAACCATACATTGATGTTTCTCTCCCTCTCTGCCTCTTTCCCTTCCCTTCCCTTCTCCCTGGAAATAATAAATAAAATATTAAAAAACAAAAAACAAAACCAAAAACAAACACATCAATGTTTCTCTCTCTTTAAAACCAATTTTAAAAGTTTTTCAAAATATCATATCCAATTTACAGGTATTATTCAAATTTGGCAAACCTTCCCAATGATGTCCTTTAGAGTAATTTTTTTCTAGTTCAAGATTCAGTCCTGGAAAGCACATCACATTTAATTCTCCTGTCTCCTTAGTCTGCCTTTCCTCAGAGCACTTCCTCAGCCTTTGTCTTTCATGACATGGCCATTTCTTAGGAGTACACATCATTTATTTTGTAGAATATTCTTCAACTTTCATTTGTTATGTGTTTCCTCATTTAGGTTATGCATTTGGAGCAGGGATACCACAGAAATTATACAATGTCTTTCTTGGTAGATCAGATTAAGAAGCACTTGAGGTTTTGTCCTATTATGAGTGATGGTTTCTTTGATTCCTCAATTAAGGTGATGCCTGCTAGTTTTATCTACTGTGCAATTAATTACTATTTTCTCTATATAATTAATAAGTTGTGGGGGAGTATTTTGAGACTATTCAGATATTTCCACCATCCTTTCACCCTCCACCTTTAGCACCTTGATGAGTCTTACTTATATAAATTATTTATTACTGTGATGATGGCAAATTTGAGCCTTAGAATTTCTATCATTATTGCTCAGCATCCTTCTGTAAAGAACAGCACACAAAAATGTATGTTTGAGTGGACAATGGGCCCATGCTTTCTTATCTTATTCAATGGATTATTTACTTGATAACCAAGTTATTCCAAATTTGACCAGTGAGAACTCATTCAGATTGGCCACTATGTCCTTTGTGTGTGTCCCTATTATTCACTGAGCACTTCCTTGCTTTTTGGCACAAAAGGTGCTCCATGCTCACCTTTTACTTTCTCTGGCCTCGCTCAGCAATTAGCCATTCCTTCTAGGATCCTGGTTCCTTGGTGGAGGGTATTTAGAAGCAAGGAGCTAAACACTAGATGAGCTCATTGTTCCCAGAATATATGTATTGTTTCCGGGTCCTCTCAGTGGACAGAAGCGAGAAATATATACATGCATTAATACAAGTCTAGAAGTTCTTGATAATACATCCAGTTCCAGCCCAATACTATAGCATACTGGCCTTTCCGGTTTCACAGTTGTATCTCCTTCTACAACAGTGAGAGACCTGGCTCTCAACATCCTCAATGTATTTTGTTTTTTACTCAGTTCTTCAATGCACAGAGAGTATTTTACAATTGCTAATCCATACCATTATGAAGAACAAGCCTCTCAGATGGAGTTCAGTGTTCGTTCACAGTTCTTTTCATCTTTAGACTGCGTGTGTATATCAAAGTTCTGTGTTCAGAAGTTACGTGGGTTAGTTCTTTTTTTCCTTTCAGTGTGGTTTGTTATTCATTTGAAGTATAATTTGATACTTGATAAATACAGGGCTACTTCATTTGAGATTTGTTTTTTCCATAGCTTCTTTTAAATAATATGTAACTAGAATTTCCTTATCCTACTTTTCAGCCTATCTTGCTGTTGTTTTAATAAAGAAAATTAACCCATTTACATGTATAGTGATAGGTAATATATCTGGTCTTTTCCCTGACATCCTATTTGTGTTTTATGATGTGTTTACTCTTTGATCTGAGTGAGAGAGAATTAAGAGCTCCGCTCCTTTTATCTGCCAGTGCCCAGCACCTGGTCTGAAGCTGGTTATACTCAGGAAACGTCTGCGGGATGTTGACCAAATGCTCACCAAGTGACTTTCCCTTGTACTTTAATGGGCACAGGGTCTTGGCCTTACTACCATGATGACAACAATGACTAACTCAGCAGTCACAGGTTGTTACCTCTTCTGTTGTTTCTCTCCCGGCACCCTTCCCATGATTCTCTGGGTTTGAGCTCCAATAAGCTCCTGGGTTAGAGGCCACTCCCTTTAATGGGCTTTAGTGGAGCAAAGGACAGCTTGAGGGGTGAAGCTCTAGCTCCACCCTCACAATCTCCGTCAGCCCCAACTCCCACCCCTGGGTAAACTCACAATCCAGGTTTCAAAATAAATGTGCTCATCCCGTTTTACAATTACAGGAGGAAAAAATCTTCATCCCCCACTTCCAGCTAGACTGACACTCCCCAAACCCATTCCAAACTTACATAAACAACAGAAAGTCCTGGGCAGGGCCATTGTGATTGTTTATCCAAAGTTTCAATAACATCATTGAGGACCAGATTCTTGCTCTTTTTGCTTGGCCACCCTCACGTGTTGGCCTTATCCTCCAAAGCGGAAAATGACTGCAGCGATTCTGGATATCACATGGCCCCACTGGTGTCCAGAGGCAGGACCCAGATTGGGTGGTTCTTCCCAGGAGCCCTCCTGCAGGCCAGTCCTTCTCTCCTCATAGTCAGAGTGACCGTGTGCCCTCCCCTCCTCCCACCCACTGGCAAGGAGAGCAGGACCACTGTGATTGGCTGAGACTCATCAGGATTTACCTGCATGTATTAGTAAACAAGTTAAGAGGAGGTGACAATAGAACATAATCTGGTCTTTGCAGCAAGAGGAAGAGGAACCAGCAGCCAGCCATGGTGGCCACACTGGAATTCCTTCTCCAGAGATCTTGTCCTCTGCCGGACGTGTCCTTCCTCCATCCCTCCTCTTCCTTCATAACACCCCTCCAGAAAGCCCTCCCTGTCCTCACTGGGTAGGTCAAAGAACCAGCACTCTCTTCATAGTTCTGGCCATAGTTACAACTAAATAATGGCAGGTGTCATTACTTGAGCCCAGTCTACCCCATAGAGGAAACTATCCTTTATTCCCAGGACCCAGCCACAGCCTGGCACACAGTAGGTACTCAATAAGCGCTTAGTGGCTGGGCAACCGAATCGGAATGTTACAAGAGGCAGATGTGAGGTCTGGAAGATGACTTCAAGAGCTTTCTGCGGGTGGTGAGATTTTTGATGAAAGCGCACATGTAACGGAGAGCTCAGGTTTCACCAGAGCTCAGCGACCACTTGTGTAAGCAGCTGGGCAGTGGGATGTGGGTCATCTTATTGTCCTCTCTGTCTTTTTCTGGGTGGTTTAAATCTTTTCAATGATGTGATGAGCATCACTTACAAAAACAAAGCCTTGATGATGATTATTATTATTTTAAACAAAACGTCATTTTCAACTCTTTGGTTTGTGGAAGGAACCCATGGGGTGCTAAGAACTTCCTTCCCTTGTTTTATTTTTCATCCTCCCTCCCCAGGCCTCCCTCCTGGAGCTTTTGATATCCTCTTCCTCCCTCGGGGGTAGGGATGTGTTTGTCACAAAGGCCCAAAAGGCTGCAATGGGCTCAGAATGAAAACTGAGGCAAAAAATAACTTTCCGTGAGAAAATCCTATAGATGTTTGTGCTTCAATTTTCTTTTTCTCCAAAAGCAGGAATCTAGGGGATTTGAAAGTTCTGGGTCTTTTAATAAAGAATTAGAATCTATTCTCAAAGGCATGCCCAGGTTAATAATTTGTATGTGATGAAGTAAGTGTTCATTCCTTCCTTCACTCACTCGCTGCTGTCTGCCTCCATAGAGGCCCATCCTGCATGTGTGGAATACAGGGCTGGATCAGATCTAGTGCCTGTCCCCAGGGAGACAGACACAGTTACAACTATCACGTCATCAGGCTGCTGCTCTAATGAGAGCTGGGTGGGCATGGTGCAGAGCACAGGCTGATTATCATCCCAGGGAAGGACAACTGAGGTGGGTTTTGAAGAGCACATAGATAGATGGTTGCCAGGCAGAGAAGGGTGGAAAGGCATTCCAGGCAGAGGGAATAGCTATGCAAAGGCACAGAGGCTGAGGGGCTGAGGCAGCCTAGTGCCTGGGGTACAGTGGTCTGGAGCATGGAAGGACAGCTGGGCTGCCTGGGTTGGACTCCTGCCTTATCCTTCTCTTAGGTTTGATCGGAGGCAAGGTTTTTACTCTGTCCTCAGTTTCTTCATCTGTTAAGTGGAGATAGTGACAGCATCAACCCAGATAAACCACCTAAAGAGCTTAGCCCAGCCCCTGCGCAGGGTAGATTGAGTAAGTTGCTAGCTCCGGGTTCTGGTGCAATGGGTGCTGGGCGTGAAGGCGGGAAGACCGAGCTGAAGCTGGGGAAGCTGATGGGGGCCGGGCAGGTTTCAGCAGAAGGACATGCTCAGATCAGACTGTCTGCAGCGGAGAGTGAGCTGGAGGGGTGAGTAGTGAGAGTCACACAGTGGTCAGAGCACAGTGGGGAGGCTGTGAGCACAGGGGAGGTTCAAGAGCATCTGCTAGGGGCCAAACTGTGTCTCCTTAAAATTCATATGTTGAAGCCTAAGCTTCTAGTGCCTGAGAATGTGACTGTATTTAGTCTTTAAAGAGGTGGTTAAGGAAGAAGGGAGTCATTAGGGTGGGCGCTAGCCTGGTGTGATGGGTGTCCTCACAGGAAGAAATTAGGGCAGGAAAGGCCGAGTGAGACATAGCCAGGAGGCAACTGCACCCCAAGGTCCTGAGAAGAAAGGCTTCAGAAGGAACCAACCTTGTGAAGCCCCAGCCTCAGGCTTCCAGGCTCCAGAACTGAGAAAATGGATTTTTGTTGTTTAAGAAATCCAGGCGTGGTGGTACTTTGTGATGGTCGCCCAAGAAAACTACAGAGCCGTACAGTGGGGAGACTTGGGGTTGACTGGACATGGAAACTAAGGGACAGAGAGAACAACCCCTTGTGAGCCATGGAATCTGGCTCACACAAGAGGTGGAAGGAGATGCCATCAACAAAATGGGACAGGTGTGGGGTCAAAAAGGGTGGATCCTTGTTCATGGGACATATCCATGACATTAAATATACCTGGGGGCTGCGTGTGAGCCCCTGGTCTGGCCTCTAACCCTCCCAACTCATGTCCCTTAGGCTCCTAGGACCTGGGCCCCCAACCCTGCAATGGCTCTACCAGGTGCTTTGGGCTTGCCAGCTCCAGGCACTGGTGACAGATCTGTCCCACCCAGTCCCAGTGCAGCCTGGCGGGGTGCTGCCAGCTGGGCATTACCTCAGTGTGAGGGAGTGGAAGGAAGGGAGGCCCAGCTGAGGCACTGGCCCCACCAACAGGGCCAAGAGAGCCCATCCTTCCAGGAAAGCAGGCTGGTCATCAGGATACAGCTCATGACCTCGCCAGGGGCCCAACCCACGTTGTAGTTACTTGAGCACATTGGGGCTTTTCAGCAACTCTTTCACCACTGGTGATATTACGAGCACCCACTACCCACGTATTATATTATATGTCTCTCCAAGCCTAGAGAGGTGACGTGGCACTCAGGGACTCACAGTTGGTTGGACAGGCCTGTCTCACTGGAATCTGAGCCACTCCCTCCGAGGGCAGGTGCCATTCCAAGTTTCCTTTGAACGTGAGCTTGGGTGATTGCCCTTGGACTTTCACCATGACTTCCTGAGAGCCTGGAGGTTACACAAAATGGGGTCATCTCCGAGCATGTGTTTCTGAATTTTACCTTTAAGAAATGTTTTGTGGTTGTTTTTTAAGGAGGTTGCAAGGCTCATCTGAAATATTTAAGTGTCAGAACTTGGAAGTGGTCAGAAGCCAGAAACAGTAATTACCTCAAAGCCCACACAAATGCCTGCCAATTCCTGGGCCATCTGGGGAGGCCAGGCCCTGCCCCAGGGAGACCCTTGGGGAACACCCTACCGCCTCGGGGGTCCTGGCCAAAGCCACTTGCATGGATTTGGCGGGAGCCTTGAGCCCGCCTGCAAGCTGGCCTGCTTCCCAGCTGCGGTCTTCCCCTAATGTGCTGGGAGCCATCCCACGGTCTGAGGCCTGGATCCTTGCCTCCCAGACGTGTCTAGGGGAGAACTGGAGTCTGGTTGCATCAGGTCCTGGGTTCAAATCCTGCCTCCACTTCCTCCAGATCCACAAGCCCTGAGTATGGGCTCTGGAGCCAGACCCTGGGTTAGAGCCCAGGCTGGACCGCTTCCCGTCTGTGTGGCCTTGGGCCACTCATTGCCCTCAGCACTCCGGTTTCATCTCCCTCATGAGGGTTAGAATGGTTCTGACGTCACAGGCTTGGATTGAATGATGCAAATATGCCTGAAGTGCTTAAACAGTGCCTGACACAAAGTGCCTGGTAAGTGTGGGATGTCCCTGTTACGTGCCTTTGAGCAGTAACCCACTGACCTTCCTGAGCCTGTCTCTCCACCTGTGCCATGGGAACCATCAGCACTGGTGGGCTGAGTAGGTGAAGTGGTGTGAGAAAAACATTTGGCACGGTACCTGGCAGTTAGTGACGTTCAGTAAATTCTTAGCAATTATCCCAAAACCCTTCTGGGAGCCCGGGCTCTGGAAAAACTGCCTGAGATTAAAGGATTAAATGAGGGAGAAGAGAGGCAAAGCCACGCCATTTAATGATTTCTAGAGTAAGGGTGGCCAGCAGCCTCCAGGCTCTGAGAGTAACTTGGTCAAGCGGCACATGCTAGGCCTAGGGACCTGGAGCCGCAGATGGGCTTCAAAGCAGCTTGTTCTGAGGCAGAGGCTGCAAGTGGCAGCAGGGACTTCTGAGTGCAAAGGCAGCTGGAGAATGTCAGCTGTGGGGCTGGGAGTCTGAGCTCGGGGAGGAACACCACCACGGCGGAAGGCAGGGTACCGAGCGGCAGTCTGGAAGCTGCGACAGTGGGTGGGCAGGGGCAGGGTTCCAGGAAAGTCTCTGCCCCTCTGAGTCACATCTTCCTCATCTGTTCAGTGGGGCCAACAATGCATTCAATGATGCAAAGAACACACGCGTGCTCCATGCCAGGTACCCTGTGGGTGCTCAGTAGCAGCACTGCTATGACAACCCGGAAGCCTGGTCAGGTGTGGGCGGAAGCTGCAGCAGATCCACCTGGCTACGCTGAGACAGCCCGGGCAGTCAGCAAGGGCGGGGCCCCCTGAGCCTCCCCTGCCTGGCTCCCCTGCAGGCTGAGTAGGCCTGAGCTGTTTCCATGGGGTCCTAAGGGGTAGGGGGGGCACAGATTTCCCAGCCCAGTGGTGAGCCTGGGCCTGGTGCCAGTGGGCACTGGAGAGGGGCCCTGTAGATGAGGCTGCTCTCTTAGGTGCCTTCTGTACCCCTACACCCTACGAACTGCTTCTTCTTGACATGCCTCAGGCCCTTCTTCAGCCCAGGTGGTATCAGAGTCGCAGTTCCTCCCCAGGCCCAGACACTGGGTCTCGCTGTGCTGGGGGTTCTGCCAGGAGTCTCATGCTACACCTGATGCCGACACCATGGCCTCTGTTGGGATACATAGTCTGACTTGGTCTTCTGGGGGGATTCATTCTGCAGATTTGCATTAATAACAATAGTTTTGCATTTACCATATGCCAGGCACTGAACTGAGCTCTTACTTGCATAGAAAATCAACAAGGACCCTGTGAGGTGGACTCCACGATACTATTCCTAGGTTCAGAGACAGCCAACACCTCACTCGGCATCACACAGGGAGGATCCAACCCACAGGTTAAAACCAGTGGTCCCTTGCTCTGGGACCATTATGTCTTTGTGGAAAGAACATGGGCTTGGGACTTTGCCTCACCCTGGTAACCTCAGAGCCCCTGCCAACAGCCGTGGAGACAAGCCCTGCCCGCATCCCCAAATGGGATTCCAGTCAGGGATGACAGTAAGTGGGAATGAGCTCAATGATCCAGTTAAAGAGACACCTCTCAAACCAAAGGGGACAGCAGAGTCAAGAGTAAAGATACATCATGCAGAAAAGCAAAAGAAAACTGACATAGCTGTGTCATAGCAGACAAAGTAGACTTTAAGGCCAAAATCATTGCTAGAAATGGATTTCTATTGATCTTAGAGAGAGGAAGAGAGAGAGAGAAACATCAACCAGTTGCCTCCTAAACTCACCCTGACCAGAGGTCAAACCCACAACCTTCTGGCATATAGAATCAGTCTAACGAAGCCACCCAGCCAGGCTGAAATAAAGACATTTTATAATGACAAGAGGTCTGATTTGTCAAAAAATTAGCAATTTTGAACTATATGCACCTAATAAAGTACCTTCAAATTACATGACATAAATATTGGAAGAAATACAAGGATAAACACATAAACCTCACTGTTGTGAAGGGAGATTGTAACATTTTTTCCCTCAGTAAATGATAGATAGAAAAGGCAAGGGGAAAATCAGTGAGAACTAGATTAAGAAACCTGATCTAATGGACCCATCTAGAACCCTGTAGCCCACACTTGCAGAAGGCAAAGCCTGTGAAAGGACAATACCATGTTTGCAAAATGTGGCCACAAACTGGGCGTAAAGCAAAGGATTAAAGTCCTTCTGAGCAGACTTCCGGTCACGATGGAGTCATAGATAGACATGCTTCGCCTCCAAGAAACCATAGAAAGAATTACAGCCAGATCTCAAAACAAATAACAACCAGAACTATCAGAACACCGAGCTATATGGAAGCCCGACAACCAAGGATTAAAGAAGCCACATTCATCCAGATGGGCAGGAGGGGCAGAGTCGCCGAGACAGGGCACAGAGGTCGTGTGGCTCCGACAAGCAGTGGCGGCAGCACGGCGGTCCCACAGTCGCATGCGGCGGATAAATATCAGCAGGGATATCTTGGGAGCAACCAATCCCAGCCGAATCAACAGCCCACGGTTCCAGCACCAGGGAGATAAAACCCCATTACTTAAGCTGTAAAAACCAGTGAGGTGTGAGGTGGTGGAAGAAACTGCTGGATTTTTGCTGCTCAAAGAGCCTACATGGTCTCAGAATGTACGCAACCCCCAGGGCAGCAGCTGGAAGGGTGCCAGTCACACACAGGAAGTGGATAAAGTGACTGGACATGGGGTGAGTGCTGGGCAAATTGCCAGAGGCCAGGCAGCGGCACTGCCTCCTCTCCAAGCCCCTGACTACAAACAGAGCCACAAAGCAGTGAAGGGGGTGACCCTGCCCAGGCAATTAGCTGAGGCTCTGCCCCACACAATTTACAGGTGCCTTTGCTGCACAGGCCACACTACTAAGACAGGTGGTAAAATCAGCTCTACCTAATACACAGACACAAACACAGGGAGGCTGCCAAATTGTGGAGACAAAGAAATATGACTTGAATGAAAGAACAGAGCAAAGCCCTGGCTGGTGGCACAGTGGGTAAGGCACCGGCCTGCGAACCCAAAGGTCACTGGTTCGATTCCCCAGCCAGGGCATATAACCAGGTTGCAAGCCTGGTCTCCAGCCAGGTCCTTAGCTGGAAGCAGGCAAAAAGGCAAACATACATTGATGTCTCTCTCCCTTTCCTCCTTCTTCCCTGTCCTTCTCCCTAAAAATAACAAATAAAAACTTTAATTAAAAAAATAATAACAACAGAACAAAACCCCAGAGAAAGAACTAAACAAAACAGGATAGCCATAGCCAACCTCTCACATGCAAAGTTCAAAACACTGGTCATAAGGATGTTCAGAGAACTCATAGAGTACGACAAAAATATAAAGGAAGGAATGAAGGTTATGCAAAGTGAAATAAAAAAAAAAATCTATCGGGAACCAACAGTGAAGGGAAGGAAGCCATGATTCAAATCAATGAGTTAGAACAAATGGAAGATATAAACAGTGAATCAGAACAGAAAGAAAAAAAAAACAAAAACAAAAAACCACAAGGAGAGCCCTGGCTGGTGTGGCTCAGCAGATTGAGCGCTGGCCTGCAAACCAAAGGGTCACTGGTTCAGTTCCCAGTCAGGGCACATGCCTGGGTTGCAGGCCAGGTCCTCAGTTGGGGGTGCACATGCGTAAGAGACAACCACATATTGATATTTCTTTCCCTCTCTTTCTCTCTTCTTTCCCCTCTCTCCATAAATAAATAAACAAATCTTTAAGTAAATAAATCTTTGAATAAATAAACCTTTAAATAAATAAATAAATGTTTATAAAACAATCTTCAAAAAATCTTTAAAAAACAAATGACGAGAGGCTTAGGAACCTCTGAGACAACTTTAAATGTATCAACATTCAAATCATAGGGGTGCCAGAAGGCAAGGAAGAGCAAGAAATTGAAAATTTACTTGAAAAAAAGTGATGAAGGAAAACTTCCCTGATTTAGTGAAGAAAATAGACATACAAATCCAGGAAGTACAGAGAGACCCCAAATTAGTTGGACCTACAAGGAACACATCAAGACACATCATAATTAAAATGCCAAAGGTTAAAGTTAAAAAAGAATCTTATAAGCAGCAAGAGAAAAGCAGAGAGTTACCTGCAAAGGAGTTCCTATAAGCCTATCAGTTGATTTCTCCAAAAGAAACTTTGCAGGCAAGAAGGGATTGGCAAGAAGTATTCAAAGTGATGGAAAGCAAAGACCTACAACCTCGATTACTCTATCCAGCAAAGCTGTCATTTAGAATGGAAGGGCAGATAAAGTGCTTCCCAAACAAGGTAAAACTAAAGAAGTTCATCATCACCAAGCCACTATTTTATGAAATGTTAAAGGGATTTATTTAAGGAAAAAAAGAAGATCAGAACTATGAATGTTAAAAACCCTGCTTTCCATCTCCCACAATACCTTGAGCTCTTTCTTTCCAATTTGGGCCTGGTGTAATGGCTCCTGAGAAGAAGGGTAGTGAGAAGGGCCGTTCTGCCATCAATGAGGCTGTGGCCAGAGAGTACACCATCAACGTCTACAAGTGCATCCATGGAGTTGGTTTTAAGAAGTGTGCCCCTCCAGCACTGGAAAAAATCCAGAAATTTGCCATGAAGGAGACAGGAACCCCAGATGTGCGCACTGATACCAGGCTCCACAAAGCCATCTGGGCCAAAGGAATAAGGAATGTCTCTTACCACCTCTGGGTGCAGTTGTCCAGAAAACGTAATGAGGATGAAGACTCACCGAACAACCTCCATACATTGGTCACCCATGTACCTGTTACCACTTTCAAAAATTTACGAACAGTTAATATGGATGAAAACTAACTGCTTGCTGATTGTCAAGTAAAATTATAAAACCACACATGCAAAAAAAGAACTATGAATGTTAAAATCCCAATAAACTCACAACTCTCAACAACTGAATCTAAAACGCAAAACCAAAAACAACCAATTACGCAAACAACCAGAACAGGAAGAGAATCAGATACGGAGATCATTTGGTGGGTTATAAGCTGGGGTTGGGAAAGGGGAGATGGGGGAAATGGTGCAGGGACTAAGAAGCATAATTGGTAGGTACAAAATAGACAGGGGGATGTTAAGAACAGCATAGGAAATGGAGAAGCCCAAATGGATTACTTCTGAATCTGGGACCATTCAAACTCCCATTTTGCAGATGAGAAAACTGAGGCTTATTGGCACAAGGCCAATAAGAATTTGAACTGTGGGTTTGAACCTAGGTCTGGAAGTGGGTTAAGCCATTGCAGGTTGGGAAACTGAAGCTGAAGGCTGCTGGGACTCGGATGAACATTTGAATATAGCTGGTATTGACGCCAGGCTGAGATTCAAGCCTGAGCTTCTGGAAATGAAAAGAAGTCTGAGAGGAAATGACCACAGATGCTTCCCACCCCCACCCGAACAGGAAGGAAAAGACAATGCCCCAGACAGACTGATGGAGGGGGCTTCTCACCCACCCCTCCAGACACAGGGGCCCTGGGGCCCAACAGAAGTCCTTTATCTTTCATCATGAGGTCTCAGGCATGGGGGCAGTTGAGCAGACAGCCATCCCCTGGCAGCAACACAAAATGGCCATTGAGGAAAGTCCAAGCCTGGAGGGGAGAGGCGGGACTGCTGTGACCAGCCCCCAAATGGAAGAAGGAGGGGCTGCCTGCAGGGCATCCCAGCCCCAATCCTGTCAACTGGATGAGGAAGCTGAGACACTGGATTGGGATCAATTGCATAGCCTGGCCAGCACTGTGGGCCAGTAAGGTTAGCACCTGAGGGTGCCAGTTTGATGTTCCAGGCATGAGCAGGTAAGCCCAGGAATCCACGAGTTGTCTATAGTTAACCCTGAAGCCCAAGCTCCAGGTGGCTCAGAGCACCTGAGCCCAGAGAGGCTCAGCAAGGAGCTCAAAGTCACACAGCGGTTGGGGCCTGCTGCTCTCTCCCAGCTCTACCAGAGCTGCTCCTGCTCTCCGGCCGGAGCACCCCAGTCTCCCAACCCCCCGCTACCAGCTGTCTGCTTGCAGGGCAGCGCAAGGCCGATCAGATTCCCACAAGCCATGTGGGTGCCAGGTGTGGCTGAGACAGTTGGAAGGGCAGGTGGGCAGGGCAGGCAAGAGCTGTGGGAGGCCCTGGGGGATCAGACACCGCAGCAGCTGTTCTGCACCTGCTCTGGGCGGCCCAAGGGGCAGGCAGCCCATGGCAGCCCAGACCGTGGGTGTGCATCCAGGCTCTGCCTCTGCAGTCGATTGGTAATCCCAGTTTTGAGTCTCTTCCTCTCCTGGGCCCTCCATTTAGTTCCCTATGTGCACACTGCTCACCTGATGTGATGATATCATGTGGTTTGCAAGGCATGGCACTAGCTGCACTGTGGGAGGGTTGGATGATGATGATGATGTTGATGACCTCCTGGTGACCTAAAAAGAAAAGGTCAGGGGGCCAGAGAACCTCTGCATGAGCCATTTGACTCCTGAAGTTCAGTTCTTCCTCTCTGGTGGCCAGCACTGGCTTCCTGAAGTCCCCGCTGAATACCCTTCCCTTCTCCCCACCTCCTGTGGCAGCAGGAGGCATCCTGGCTGGAGCAGGGCCAGGGCCCAGAACTCCCCACGAGTGCGCCTCCCCCCGGCCTTTCTCCTTGAAGGAGCTCTGAGGTTCCTTCTTGCGTCCTCTGGGTTCCAGACGTCCACTTTGAGAACCGCTGCCCAAAGGCCGTGATCCAAACCCCTTGGGCCAGCATGCAAGGCCTCCATTTCAGGCACTTCTCCTCAGCTCCTCATCTTGGATTCCCATAGATGTTCCCCCAGGTGGCCCCCACACCCTATTCCTGCCTCGCAGGTCTGCTTCTCTCTTTTGCGTCCACAGATCCCTTCTCAACTCTGGAGGCCTGGAAGCCCACAGTCTCCTCCCAGAAAACCTCCCTGACTACCCAAAGGTCCATTCCTCCTCCCCAGGGACCCCCAGGGGGAAGAAAGAGGAGGGGAGAGGCTAGTGTGGGGCTCACAGCAAGCCCACCCCCTCCTCCACTCCTCTGCCCCTCCCTGAGGCCAAGCCAATCGCCCCCTCACTCCCCACCCCTGCCTCCAGTGGGCCACCAGCTCAGGGACAAGGGGATAGAACCACCACCATCCTGGGGCTCTTGTCCTTCAGGCCTCTGGGTGAAGTGTCAGGCCAGAGCTGGCCCAAGTGCCCCCTGGTGCCACACAGAAAGGACTCAGAGTGGCAGGATGGGGTTTAGTACAACTCAGTGAGCAGGGCTGTGGCCGTGGCTGTCGTGCTGATGCTATTGTGTCAGCCAGGCTGGGGGCTGCAGGTTCCCCCTCCCAGGGTTCAGCTCCCACAGGGCCTGGTCTGTGGGCAACTTTCCAGGGTAGCGTAGGGTCCCTCAAAGACCTAGGAGGTGGGGGCAGGGCCACCAGATGCCAACCTTGGTCTGCTTCCCTCACAGATGTTCCAGAGCTGGTCTAGGCCTCACTCTGTCCCCAACCCCTCTCCCTCAGAGCCAGGGTGGACACAGGGTGACCAAGGACTAGGTGTCAACTTCTTCTGGAGCTGCTTTATGTAGGGCTCAGAGGGGGCTGAACCAGCTTGGCCAGGGATGGGCGTCTGGGGGGACTAGTTTCCCTCGACCGCACCATGTATTTGATGCTAAGCAAACAAATTCTGCGTGTCTTCACAGAGCATCCACGCAAGTACCCGGTGGTTCAACATCCACTGAGCACTTAGTCTCGTGGTGGCCCGTGGTGGGCTCAGCAGGCCCCCAGAGGTGGCTCTGGAGCCGTGAAGAGGGCAATGGGGCAGAGGAAACCACTCACACGGGCTCCGACTTCAGGCAGCTGGAGCTTGCGTCCAGCTCTGCCTCCTTCTCCTGTTAAGCCTAAGGCCTGAGGCATTTTGAACCTGCGTTCCCATCTATGAAATGGAGGTGACGCTTCCATCTCAGTGGGGTCATTATGAAAAAAATCATAATAGGGAAAAAATCATAGGAAAGGCAGGATGTGAAAGGCAAACCAACACTGTACTGATGGGAGCTGTATGTAAAATACATATCATTGCCATCAAGTCTTTCATTCACATATTCATTCATTCAAAACACACTTTCAAGACTTCCTCTGGGCCTGGCCCGAGACACGGATGAATCCTGTGGACCTGTAGTCCGTGGGGCATGGCGGAAAGGATCTGAGGTCAGGACTCAGGCCTGGCGTCCAGTCGGCCTTGTCGGTCCACCAATCACAGGGTTTTGGGTGAGTTACTTCCCACCCCTGATCCCAGTCTCCTCGTCTGAGAAAAATGGGATTGCACTCCATCCTGGAGATCAGTGAGGTCCGTCATTCCGAGCAGGCTCCTGAGTGCTGGAGTTCACTCCCTTCTCCTCCTCGCGTGACTTTTGTTGGGCTGGGACTAATTTCTTACCAATGCAGTGAGAGGGCGTGGCAGGTGGAGCTTGACCCCGGCTACCAGGTAGGGAGACAGACAGGGTGACTGAGGCCTGAGGGGACACAGCCACTCCACCAATTATTTGGTAACCACCCATTATCAAACAGCCATTTCTTGAGCACCTAGTCCATGCGAGGCCCCAGGCCAGAAACTCTGCTTACTTTTTTTTCTCACTGAACTGGCAACATCCCTGTTCCCAGGGCCCCTTGGGTCAAACATCGCTGTTCCCTCTTGACCAAGGGAAAACAGGGTTCAAAGGAGAAGTCACTGGGATGCGCACCCCCAACATTGTTCACAGCAGTCCCCTTTAAGGAGTGAGGCTGGAGGCATGGAGGAGGGGTCGACACTTGTGTTTTTTGTTATATATATATAGTTTTTGCAGCCAGCATGTAGTTTAAGACATTTTTTTAATTAAAAAACTTGGTTTTTGAGCTGAAAATAAACCTGAGTAGAAATGGGACAGGACCCAGAAGGGGCCCAGAGAAGTCTTGCCTGCAGCTGGACCCATCTCTCCGCCTCTGCAACCAGCCCAGGGGCAGGGTGGGGCCAAGCCGCACCTGAGATTGGAGGCACAGGCCTCACCTGAAGAATAACCATGGCAACAACACTGGGAGCTTGGGACAACTAGTGATTGCCCCTCTGTCCTCAGACTGTTTTTTAACCTGTTTCTGTCCAGGATGTTCTAAGAATTTTAAAAATTAAATAAACGAAATACCATGAAAGTCTTCTTTGGCTGGGTTGTGGCCTTGCCTCCACAAACTGGATGGGCTTGTCTTAATCTGGACCTGGCCCCAGGAGGGTGGTGTGTTCAAGACCTCCATGGGGCTCATCCCAGACCTCAGAGATTCCTCCTTGTCTGTGAGAGTCATGGGGTGTGAGAGAAATCCAAGAGACCCCTGGTAGAGTCCCTGCACTAGAGGGCTTGGAATGCAGGCACGGGGCCTCCCACTCTGAGGAGAGTGGGTGGTGGTCAGGCCCCCCCAAGATTCTCGGGTTTCTTCTGGTGTCGGGTCACTTTGCTACCCAAACAAAAAAAGTCTCAGGAGAAAAAAACACTAAAAATATAATACAGTAAATAAATAAGACCAAGTTTGTAGGTCTAGCAAATTATTCCCAAGAGAGCCAGAGGGAAAGGCGGGACTCTGACCACGGCCAGAGTGGTCCAGGAGCCAGGAGAGATGAAAGCACGTGGTCCCACTTTTCCGGGGAGTGTGAACCCAGCAATCACAGACTGTTAGTCTAGCACCCATCGCCAAGCAAGTTCTGCACAGATTAGTCAGTAGTGATCTGAGCGCTCAGAAGAGGAAATGGTGGCCAGAAGTGCCGACAAGGGTCCCTGGGAATGAAACCTGGCTGCCCTTGCCTCTCTCCTCTAATAGCACCTGTGCCCAGTCCCAACATCTACTGTGTTTCGTACCTTCAGGGCTAAATGGGAAGATGTGGACTCACCATGTAATGATACTTAACTAACACCCCTGGGCTGACCAACGCAGGGCCCTGACTGCATGCCAGACACTTTGCCTGTACTAACTCCATTCTCAAGGCAAACTCTGTGAGGTGGAAGTAATCATTGCCCTCACTGTAAACAGGAGGAAAAGGAAGCACACAGCAGTTAGCTGGTGGGTGGTGGAGCCAGATTTGAACGCAGCTGTCTGACTCCAGAACACGCAGGTGCACAGCAGGTGTTAAACGGAACTAGAGATCCCTGATTGATTAACAGAGGCGTCTGCCTGTGGGAGCAGAAGCCCCGATTGTACCAGGACCACCAGTAGAGATGCTCAGCCCTCCACTCACTAGGCCAACGTCAGGATCATCAAGGACCCTGAACTGCCTGGGCTCCACCCTGGATTCTCAGACCCTGCTTTTTGCCCTTGGCGTGGCTGGGCTGTTGCAGTCCTTCCGGTCTTTGATCCCCCCAGCTCCTTCCCATATAGTCTTTTTTGGCCATCGAAAGGCCGTGTTGTTTGCAACCAAAGAGCCTTGCTTCAGGTGGAAGTTCATGGCTCTCCTGCCCCACCCTGATGGACATGGATGGGTGCAAAGACAGTGAGAAAAACTGGCAGTCTCTAGTGATAGGCCACAGGGCTCTGTACTCACCCTTATCCCATTGATCATCATTTTTACAGTTTGGATGTAGAACACAGAGGGCCTGCATATAAAATTTGCAGCTGCCACAGTGCAGAATTAATGCTTTGTGCAACAGAAGCTGGACTTACGACGCCTTCAAGATTAGACGGCTGGATGGGAGCCAGGAAGAATGACATTTAACCAGCGTCATGGAAGGGCTTGCCTGTGTTTCCGAATAATTCACTGTGCAAGTACCAGATAGGGAAGAGAGAGTTTGCCAGATAGTAGTTCATGGGAAAAAGCTCTCAATGCAAATTCAGTGAGTCACCAGAATAATGTAACTGTTGAAAACATAAATGCCTCTCCTAACATGGGTGGCATTACTAGAGATTGAACATCTAGAAAACTAGAAATGACAGCCCCTTTCAGCTTGGCCCTTTTCAGTCCATACAGAGAGCATGTTTCGGGCTCTAGCTCTGCATTTTAGGAGAGATGATGACAATATAGTGCACCCCAATGTGGATGGGCCAGGTTTTGGGGAAAGCATTGAGACCTGAGGGATTGATCCCCCTTGCGGCGACCCAGGCTGGGCCTGTCTTCCACTCTGTTAGCACAAAAGGCAGATTCTCACTACTCGTCCAGGACTTTCTGAAGGGGAGTT
Organism: Noctilio leporinus; assembly: GCA_004026585.1. Lineage (NCBI taxonomy): Eukaryota > Metazoa > Chordata > Mammalia > Chiroptera > Noctilionidae > Noctilio > Noctilio leporinus. The sequence goes on from PVIW01002041.1 coordinate 150,139, forward strand.
TCCCACAATGGTTCAGGCTGACTCCCGGGCAGTGAGGCCCCGTTCACCAGGTGAGAGGCACGTGTTGAGTGCAGAGGCTCATTTCCCAAACTTTGTAAGCCATACTGAAAGAGTGTCTGGTGCAAGGAATGAGCTGGGAACGTCGGGTTATGGAATATGGGTTGGATCTTATCTCTGTTACCTGATAGCTGCATGACCTTCACAAGGAAAGTCCTTTTCCCTCTCGGAATCTCCAGTTTTCTCTTTAAAAAGGCTGCTACCCGTGGCTGTTTTGGAGGGAACCAAGGCGCCTGCAAAGGCAGCTACTTTGAGGAAATGCAGAGTACAAGGCTGGTCCCAGGACCATGGGTCACCTTCAGCAGATGGAGTGAGAGTGGGAGACCCGTCCCCACAGTCTGGGCTGAGGGAGCAGGGAATGTGGTGGGCTTCCTGGGAAGGGAAATTCAAAGGGTACAAAATGCTCTCCAATCTCATGAGCAGAACCTGAGGCAGTGTAATACTTCTGCTGCCACCATGACTGCGACACACCCTGCCATGGACCACACCCTGCAGGTGCAGCCTCTGCTGGGCAGGAAGCCAGGCAGCCCCTGATTGCCAGGCCCTCTCCACACCGTGAGGTAGACCTGGGCCATGGGCCCCTTAGGGGACACTGGCAAAAGGTATTGTGTCTGGGCTGTAAACTGAATAGACTAAGGGTAAGGTCACAGCTCCTGCCTTTTCCGAGCACTTAATACACACCAGGTGACATTGACAGGAACTATGACATGACTCCTTGTGAGGCAGCCACTGTGACTTCCCTACTTTACAGATGAGAAAACCAAAACCCTGAGTGCTCAGGTGGCCTGACCAAGGTTGCAGAGCTGGTCGCTGGAGAACCCAGGTTTAACCCTGACCTGTGGTTCTAATGTTCCATCTCTGGGGCAGACTTAGTCTAGGGGTGGGCAAGGGAAGGTTACACAGGAAGGGGAGTGTTATTTGTGCTACATCTGAAGGAAAGTATAGGCAAAGAGGGTGGGGAACCCCATGTGCAAAGGCCCAAGGTGGAGGAAATAAAGAAAGGGTCCTTGTGACCAAGTTCAAGGAGCAGGATAGGAGCAGGGGACAGTGGCAGGGTGCGGCAGGGGAGGTGGGCATGATGCTTGAACCTCTGAGACCCCTGGAATTCATGGTGGTGGTTCCAACCAGACACCTGGGTGGAGAAGAAAGGTTTTAACCCCTTCAGGCTGAGGGGTTGCTGGGCCTGGTGGACAAAGTCTGCCTACAGGGCTTCTGGGAGTGATGGGCTGGGTGCTCCAGATGGAGTAGGAACAACCAACCAGGTGGCTGAAGAAATGCCAGATGATGCACGGGTTGAGGGTCCCTGAGCAAAAGCAGGGCCTGGGGAGCCAGCTATGGGGGTGCTGTGCCTTGGACCCATGTCTGGGGGTGAGGGGTAGCCTTGGAGGCCCAACTCAAGATTGGTCTCTGAGGAGTCAGTTCAGTGACCTGGGCCCTCTGGGAGTTAGAATCGGGGGTGGAGCTTCCTCAAAGCCACCATTGTCACCCCCCTCCCGCCAGACTGTCTGGAACCTAAAATAGAGCAGGAGCTCAGGGGATCTCGTGAGAAGGGTTTCTGGCAAAGAGGTCTTGGGGGAGGGGTGTGAGTCACCACTGGGAACCCTCAAGTTTGAAGCTCCCAAAGCCCAGCTGCCCCACCCCTATCCCCAGGGACTCTGGGATCCACTGAACAGCGGATTGGAGGGTGTCTTAGTCCCACCCCGATCCTGCTGCAGGGAGGGGAACTGGGTCCTGGCCCTGGCTCTGCCATGGAGGTGCTGCTGGGTGGCTGGACCAAATCTTCCCTGTCAGGACCTCGGTTTCCCAGATGTACCAGGATTCGAAGGACCTGGGCATCTGCTATGAAGCCCCTGGAATTCATGGCAGGTGGTCCCAACATAGGACCCCAGAGTCAGACACACAAGAGATGAAGTCCTAGTTCCTCTCCTGTTGGTTGAGTGACCTTGGACATATGCTCCTTCATGTCGGGGCCTCTGTTTCCTCATCTGTAAAGTGGGCATCGAAACCAAGACCTGTTCTTTGCCCATTTCAGTCGGAACTAGCCAACAAGCATCATGACAGCTGCTGGCTTTTCTCCGGGGCCTCCACTTCCTCAGATGGCTCACTTCACACTGCCAGAATGTTAACAACTGTGACTCCACTTCATGGAGCCTTGTGCTTTGCACACACTACCTCTGGCTCCCCACGTCCTGGAGGGCAAAGATGGGTAGGTATCATCTTCGGCCCTCCCCTTAGTTCTTCAGCCTCCTAGAGAAGAGGGTCTTGGTTCCAGGACACCTACTAGGTGCCAGGCTCTAAGAGTGACTGAAGCTTAGAGTGCTGAGGGGCAGGGATGATGCTCCCCGTTCTGCAGATGGACGAACAGGCCCGCCTCCAAGGGGCCAGTGGGTTCCTTGCAAAGTGATTGGCGCTGTGCGCGGTTCGGAGCAGCTGGAGAGCCAGGCGCGCTATGCGGGGCTGGTGTGCCCCCTCGTGGCCACTGTGTGCACAGTCTTGTGGCAGCAGGAGCCCTGGGCCGGGGGCGGCCCCGCCTCGCGCGCGAGCGCGAGCGGACTCGGCCAGGCGGCCTCTCCACGAGGCTTCCCGGAGACCCGCCGCAGCTGCGTGCCCCGCCTCGGTTGCCATGGAGACCGCTTGTACACAGTTCCCCCCTTCCCCTTCCCCTTCCCCTTCCCCTGCCTGAGTGCGGGCCCGCGGCCCCAGCAGTGCCCGCCTAAAAGGAACACCGCCGGCGCTGGCTGGCCGCGGGCCCATGAACAGTAGCGCCCCAGGGACGCTGTCGGTGGGGAGAGTGCAATTCTTCCGCCGTCACCGTGGAGAGGTGAGGCCTCTGGCCTCTGTCCGGACTCTAGGCCCCTGGTTCCTTGTGTCGCAGAACACCAGCTCCAGAATGGGCTCTAGGTTCTAAGGTCGGGTGCCAGAGGGCTCACACTGCGGGCTCACTCCAATGTTCTTTGGACTCTGGCTTTAAAATGAACCCCTGGTTCTGGGCTCCAGCTCTAGAATGGATTCTTGACTCAGTCTGGTTCTAGACAGAGAAGGCTCCAACCTCTGGCGTCCATGAGACTCAGCTTCAGGTGCAAGTTTTACAAAGGCTGGGGAGAGCTCTTGGCTCTGTCGAGTGAAGCCATAGCGCCAACCCAGGCTCCTGGGAGCGTGTTTAGGGGTGACCCAGGGGTCTGGGGTCAAGAATGAACAGGCATGTATTTCTTGTCCCTCGGTGGGGTTACGTTTGTGTTTTGTTCCAGGTCAACTTCTCGGCCTTCTCCCCCGATGGCCAGATGCTGCTCACAGCCTCTGATGACGGCTGTGTGTATGGCTGGAAAACCCAGAGTGGGCATCGGCTGTGGAGGCTTGGTGGCCACACAGGTGGGCTCCTCAGCCTGGATGGAGAGGCTGAGACCCATGTTCTGGCCTTTGTGGTGATCCCCAGTGTTTAAACTGGAAACCCACTGCAACACAGCTTGGGCAAGGCTGGGGCATGAGGGTGTGTGTGCGTGTAGATAATTATATACAGTATGAATAAAAATGTTACTTAATTTTAGTCATTTAGTTTTAGAGAAAGGGGAAGGAAGGCAAAAAGAGGAGAGAAACATCAATGTGTGAGAGAAAGGTTGCCTTCCACACAACCCCAATGGGGACCTGGCCTGCTACCAGGCATGTGCCCTGACGGGAAACTGAACCAGTGACATTTTGGTTCATAGGCCAGCACTCAAGCCACACCAACCAGAGCCAGATCCTACTTTAAAAAAGTTTTAAAACACATATTTACTGTCAACCATTTGTAAGTGTAGCATATTGGCGTTCAAACTAGTCTCTAGACTTCATCTTGCAAAACTGAAACTCTGTACCCATTAAACATCCCATTACTCCCTTCCCCCAGCCCCTGGCAACCCCATTCGGCTTTCTGTGTCCATGAACTGGCTCAGTAAGTGCAATCATACGGTGTTTCTCTATAAGGTTCACCTATGTTTTACCCACAACTTTGACTGATTACGTCGTCACCTCTCCGAGCTTCTATTACTTCCTCTAAGAACAGGGGTGGTTGCTCCCCTATAGGGTGAAATAATGCAAAGTGTCTAGCACCCAGTAGATATAATTTATACTTAAGGAAAGTACTCTGGTTAATTACTGGGCAGACTGATTGCTATTATAATAGAAAAATCCAGGGGCTGGAGAACACAAAGGAGGCTATGAACCTATGCTGGGCTGTTAAAGGAGTTTGTGAGCAGTGCCTGCATTTGATTGGGTGTTCATTTTGCAGATGGGCAAACTGAGGCTGGGTATGCCAGGATTCCCAGGTGAATGGTGAGGGTTAGAAGGGAGGACCAGGGAGGTAGGTGATGAGACTGGAGAAATTTGCAGGTGTCAAGAGTGGAAGGGCCAGAGGTGGGGGCAGTGCTGCTATCTAACCAGGGCCACCTGCCCCAGGCCCAGTGAAGTTCTGCCGCTTCTCCCCTGATGGCCGCCTCTTTGCCAGCACCTCCTGTGACTGCACCATCCGCCTGTGGGACGTAGCAGAAGCCAAGTGTCTGCAGGTCTTAAAGGGTGAGTGGGCTGGCCCTGGTCAGGTGGTTCAACTGGTTGAAGCATCGTCCCCCACACACTCAAGTTGCAGGTTTGATCCCCATTGGGGCGCATATGAGAGGTAACCAATTGACGTTTCTCTCTAAAATCAGTGAACCTATCCTCCCATGAGGTATAAAGAGAAAAAAAGAGGGGCTAGATGGGATTTGGGGCCAAGCAGCCAGGCCTGGGTCCCTCCCAGACTGTGCCACCTTGCAGGTCACCAGCGGAGTGTGGAAACAGTCAGCTTTAGTCCTGACTCCAAGCAGCTGGCATCAGGTGGCTGGGACAAGCGGGTGATGCTCTGGGAGGTGCAGGTATTATGGAGCCCAACCAGAGAGCCTGGGATCTTGATGAGACACACGCCCTCCACAGTGGCTCCAGAAAGGTCATTCCCAGTATTCCCCACCGTCCTCGCCCACACCTGGCCCCCAAGACCCTTGCACCTGGCTGCAGTTCCCTCCCCTGCCCTCTAGCACCCCTCCCACTGAGGTTCCCCGTGCCTGGACTACCCACTCCTCTCAAGGCCGGGAAGTCTCCCAGACCCCGTCTTATGCCACATTACCCAGGCAGCCCCAAAGGGAAGCCTGGGTCTGACCCAGCTGAGGCCTAGAACCCGGCACTGCAGCTTCTGGGCTGCAGTTCGAAGCTCAGGGCTTGCACCTTCAGTCTGGCCAGATGCTGCGTCACTTAGCAGGGCACCGAGATTCCATCCAGAGCAGTGACTTCGCACCCAACTCAGACTGTCTGGTGAGCTACACCATCTCCGCCCTGGCCCTACTGCAGTACCCTCACCTGTAAGGTGGGGTTTCAGCAGGGCTTGGTAAAATGGTGCCTGCTTTGAGTCTCCTCAGTCCAAGAACCAGGAGGGTGGACGTGGGCTAGCTGGTTCTTGCTCAAGGCAGCAGCTGTCTGCAGGCCACTGGCTCCTGGGACTCCACCATTCGTATCTGGGACCTACGGGCAGGGACCCCAGCAATCTTCCACCAGGAGCTGGAGGGTCACAGCGGCAACATCAGCTGCTTGTGCTACTCAGCATCTGGCCTCCTGGTGAGCTTGGCTTCCCTCGGTTCTAGTCTGCCCTTTGCTGGCTCCAAGATCCTTGGAGGGTCATGGGCCATTTAGGGTCCACTGAGCATACAGGCTCCTAACAACTACCTGCCGTGCAGGCATCTGGCTCCTGGGACAAGACCATCCACATCTGGAAGCCCTCCACCAGAAGCCTGCTTGTCCAGCTCAAGGGCCACGTCACCTGGGTGAAGAGCATAGCTTTCTCCCCAGATGGGTCGCAGCTGGCCAGCGCTGGCTACTCCCCAATGGTAACTCCACCCTACTGGGCCTCCCTTCTGGCAAACTCCTACCCCCACATCCCACTTTGCCCTAATTAGGGAGGTACCAGTGGCAGAACCCAGGTGCCTGCCACTTCTATGCCTAGTGCTGGCACTAAGCTCTGTGCTTGCCCAAATGTTTGTACCATGTCTGCCTCAAGTAGCTTCAGGGGAAAGGGAATTGTATTGCACTCAATTTTTGCATCAGACAAATCTCATAAAACCCAGACCAAGAGATTAAGATGGTGGCTAGGATTCATCCCCAAGGTGATTTTAAAAATGCTTGTGTTGTGATGCCTCCCTGACTTTCTGCGTTTTATTTCAGATCAAAGTCTGGGACTGCAACACAGGAAAGTGCATTGAGACCCTGAAGGTGAGGTCTCTGGCTGTAGCACCCGAGGGCACAGTGAAATGCAAACCGGGAAGCTGGGAGTAGGTAGGACTTGAGTCCTCAGAGGCCAACGAGGTGTTTTTGGCAGGGAGCCCTGGATGTGGCCCACACCTGCACCTTCACTCCAGATGGGAAACTCATCTTAGTGTCTGGGAGCTGCTGATTAGACGAGACGCCAATTCCAACGCATTATCAAATCACCCAAGCCTCTCTACTATTGCATAGTATCACCACACATGGCCCTCCGACCTCAAGCCCCTGCCTCTCCCTGCCCAGGCAGAAAGGGACAGTCAGGGCAGTTCCATGCCACAGGCCAAAAGGAATAGTAACAGAGGACCCAACGGCTCCCTTGAGGCCAGTACTGTCATGCCCCACACCAGATTTTAGGCAACAGCTACAGGAAGGCCTGCCAACATCCATCAGACCCTGGGACACCTCAGCCCGTCTCTCCAACATGGTTCCTTGAAATAACTGCAAACACGAAGCAACATGAACCAGTTTGTGCTTTATTGACCCGTGACGTCAGGCCTTGACTGCGTACTTCCGCATTGGGTACAACCGCTCCTTCCGCTGCTGCTTTTTGGTCTTCAAGTTCTCCTCATGCTTGTTGAGCCGGCGGCGCATGGCTCGTGTTTTCTTGGGCCGCAGATCCAGCGGCTTGTACTTCTTGCCCTAGGTGATGGAGAGCAGGGGGAATCTGAGGACCAAGGCTTAGGAGCTGCTGCAGTAGCTAAGGAAGCCCCAGAGGTTGGAACCAAGGCGTTGCGAGGGCGCTGGGAGGATCTGGGAAGGGACTGAGAAGGCGCATGGATGGGTTGGGGAGGTTAACTAGTGGACATGAGCATGAGCTGTGTGACATCCAGCCCAGTAGGGGACCATCAACATGAGATGAGATAGACCATACACATTGTTTACTAGTTTGTATAATTCCCCCAAATTCAAGGTTGGGGGAATCATCCCCATTAAAGTCTGTTGAGTTACACAGCTAAAATGCAAATGAACTTGCGCAGATAGAGATTTGCACTTAAATCAACCAACTCCCTATGTAGGTCTCTTCTCACAAGCCTGACTCCCTGCCAAGATAGCAGCATCACACCCAACCCAATTAGGGGCACGTGGGACCCAGCAGGTACTAGGGATGGTCACTGTGAGCTTAAATTATGCAAGCGGGCAAATGGGGTGTGCACAGTTTAAGTTGTTACTAGATAAATCTGGAGTGTCTGCCAGGTACCTGTGTGTGTTCCACGTAACAACGTTCCCATTTAACAAGAAGTCCCAAAGAGGAGCTCTGCCTTGGTCAAGGTAATCCTGTCGAGAGGGTTTCCTGCCTTGGCGGCCTTCTACCAATCCTGCTTCCAGGCTTTTAACAGGGCTGCCACCTCCCCATCCCTAGACTCCACTTATTCCCAGTGAGCAGGCCCAGATGCAGGCAGCTCTCTTCTTGTTCTGCAAAGTTCTCTGGGCCCTCTTTGTTGTGAGGCCCTGTGCTGGGTGCTGGCCTGGTGACGCATCAGGCCTGGGCCCTGCTCAAGAAGCTCCCAGCCCAGTGGGGAAGACTGAACAGATAACAAATGGCCCATCTGTGGGAAGGAGGTTTCACCTAGCAACTGGCAATGGCCTTGAAAGAAATACAGACACCAGCTGAAAGGGGGAGAAACACTGCGCACAAAACTCCTTAATGACAGCTCAGGCTCTTTCTGGGAACTACCAACAGCCTGGAAGAGTAGGCAAAGGGTAGAGAACGACAGAAAAAAGCTGAACAGGAGATGAGGGCGGGCTCTGGAGGAAACATGGAAGTACTGGTCTTTGTCCACCCACATCCATTACAACAGCTGGCACAGGTCAGAGCCTTGTCCATTTCCAATTTACTAATTAGCCCCTTAGAGTTCTGCTGCCCAATCATATAGCCATTAGCTTACACTGTTTACATTCAGGTCAGTCCTCAGACACGATGTTCACATTAAGTGTTCAACAGGCACATGTGGACAGAGGTGACTATACTGGACAAATCGAATACAGAACAAGTCCGTCACCACAGGAAGTTACTGAGCAGCACTGACAGGCAGGCCTCACCTCCACCTCTCTGGTGTAGGTGCATTCATTGGACGGCTGCGAAGCTGACTCCTCTAGGCCACAGCCTGTGCCTGGTCCTGTCTGAGCCTGATGCAAGCTTCAGACCCCATCCTCAGAAATACGCCCCCGCCCAAAAAAAACGGCACATACACCCAGGGTGGCAGCACCCCCACCCCTACAGCTGCTGTCCCCTGGGTAGCTAGCCCTGGCACACTGTGACAGCTTTGTTTTGTTGGATGTTAAACCCTCCAGTAATTCAAACTCTAATTTGGGAGTTGATGTGAAGCCATTTTATAGATGTAATTAAAGCCACTACTCAGTTGATTTACATAGGAGATATTATCCTGGATAACCCAGGCAGGCCAGATAAAAGCTGAAAAGTCCCTGAAGACAAGGCTGAGGCTTTCCCCAAGAAATCCCACCAGCAGGACAGCAACTTCAGCCCATGCTGTGAGTTCTGCCTGCCCATGATCTTCCCTTCCCGACAGCCAGAGTTTGGACCTGCTGTTGGCCAGCTCCACAACTACCTAAGCCAATTCCTTGTAATAAAGCAAATGCACAAATACATATGTATACAAAGTCTCCTACTGGTTCAGTTTCATTGCTTGAACCCCAATAAGACTAATTTAAAGACAGAACTAGAAAAGTGGTTGTAAAACTCCTAGGGTGAGGGGTCAGACCCTGTGGAAATCTCCCAGGAGTACCCCACCCCTCCCCAAGACACGGTTTGGAACCTTGGCCCCATCACTCCATTATTCTTAAGGTGACTCTGAGTCACTTAACCTCTATAAGCCTCGAGGTCCTCTTTAGAAAAACAGAATGGCAGGTGCCTGGCTGTGACCGACACATAGTGCTAATAAGAGGAAACATTTAACAGTCAATCCTCAGGAGTGCCCTAACTCATTCAACTGGTAAGGCTGCACCCAAAGCCGAAGGGCCCAGCCAGACCCTAACGCCTCCACTGATTCCCCACCACAGCCCTGAGGAAGTGCAGCCTGCACACCACATGCTGGGAAAAAGGTGAACCCACTTAAACTAGGAAGGCTCCAGAAAGCCCAATGACACCTGGGCAAAGCCCCGTCCCACAAATCCCAGCAGCAGAACCTCTTTGTACCGACCCCCAGGCACCCCCACTCACCTTGTAGAATTTCCTGAGGTTCTCCTTCTGAGTCTGGTTAATGACGGTGAGAACACGGGCAATGGATTTGCGAACAACTCGGCTACAAAAATAGGGGAGTCATTGAAGACAGTGAAGAGAGAAAGTGCCCCCAAAGGTATGTCATTCAAGAACTGACCCAGACCTCATAGGGAAGGGGCGTTCCTCACCTGCACAAACATGCTCACCCAACAGGCAGGTCCTAACCCAGCCCAGGAGGAAGGTTTTCTGAAGGAAAGGCCAAAGAGACTACAGCATGTGGGCACCGCAGGAGTGGGACTAGGGAATGCTGGAGTATCCTGTGCTTTCCAGGAGCTGCTCAATGAAGAGCGGTGGAGAGACGATCAGGCAAGATCTCCCATCCCAGGGCTACTAAGCCAACCTACCAACGCCCAAGTTAATGAGCTGATGGGGAAGAATCATGCCACAAGTTGGGCAAATCAGGGAAGCTGAAGAAGTTGGAGCCATTTGGAAGGGAGAAATGCTATGGGGAATTGGGGAGCCTAAAGCTAGGAACCAGCTGGGGACAGGTGACTCTGTCATCATGTTCACTAAGGGGAATATTGGGGATGAGGGGAAGCTCACTTAGTAGCTAGTCTGTAAACCTGGCCTGGAGGATTCATTATGAAACTTGCTTACGAGTTCCCAAACTCATCCAATCCTCCCACCACCATATGGAGGTTGTTGGGGGCAATTTTATAGAAGAGGGAAAAGGGATTGGGTGGTGAGCCAACCTACGGGTCAGGTAGGATGTGGCAGAAGTGGGATCTGAGCCCAGGAAGACTGAGTCCAAACCCATGTTCCCTGCACAAGTCTTGATTCTTGACCCATGCAAATCACTAAGTTATACTACAATTCAAGGAAGATGCAAGGCATCCACCTACCACCAAGTGAGGGGAAATAAACAATCAAGTGCTGGTGGGAGGTGAAACAAAAAGTTCAGTTTGGTTTTCGAAGGCATCATTAAAATGGGTCTTCGGGGTCACCATGTTCTTTCACCAGCCAAAGCTGAACAAGAGCCTTGGGGTTAAAGGACCACAGGGTCAAAGGTCGGTAAAGGGGCAGGGTCTCCCAGGCCAGGAGCCGCCAGCAGGTGAGCCTGGTTCCACCCCAAACCACAGATCCACGGAATGGGCACTTCGGCAAACATCTCCTAACCAACTTCAAAAATCCATAGATGCCCTGGCAGGTGGCACAGTGGATAAGCGCCGGCCTGCGATCCCAAGTGTCGCTGGTTCGACTCTCAGCCAGGGCATATAATCAGGTTGCAAGCCAGGTATCCAGGTGGACGCAGGTGAAAGGCAACCACACACTGATGTTTCTCTCCTTCTCTGCCTCCCTCCCTTTCCCTCTCTCTAAAAAATAATGAACAAAATCACTTAAAAAACCCATAAATTGCTCCCACCGGCCATGGAATCTGTGGTCCGGCCGGCCGTCACTTACATCTTTGAAAGCTTGGAAGCCGCGCCGCCTGTCACTTTGGCGACGCGCAGCTGCGACAACTCCACCTTTAGGTCGTCCAGCTGTTTGAGCAGCTCCTCCTTCTTCTTACCGCGAAGGTCTCGGGCCTTAATTTTGGCCTGCGTGCAAGAGTCGGGGTCAGACGCCCGGCGGCTACGTCCCCGCTTCGCCGCTCACCGAGCCTCCACCAACCATCCCGACGCCTCCCCCTGCGAGGTGGGCAGCCCCAGGAGTGCGCGCGCCCCGCGCACGGTCACCGGCGCCCAGGCCACGGCGAGGCTGGGCCGCCAGCCCCCGCCGCAGACGGGAAGACGGAGGCCCGGGCAGCGCGCGCGCCCCTCTCCTGGCCCAGGCCGGCAGCGGTCAGAGGAAGGCCCGCTGTGGCGGCGCCAGGCCTTTCCGCACGGTGCCGCACAGACCCGGCTGCCAGATGGGACCCCAGGGTCCACCCCGCACTCTACAACCCAGCTTCCGGACCCCACAACGCGCCGATGGGACCCGATTGCACGACCCTCACCATGTCTGAACGAGCCGCCGGCGCCGCCTGCTCGGAGGGAAAGAGGAAGAGGCGGGGCAGACCGTCGCAACTACTGCCGGGTGACGGCGGGCGCGGCCAATGGCGTCGCAGCCCAGCCCTCCCGCGACGCCGCGAGCGGCTAGGTGGTTCCGCCCGCCCCGCGTGCTCCAAGTAGTAGTTCCTGCACCTTCTTCCGGCCCCGAAGTTGTGTGGGTTTGCTTCGCCCCGGAGCGGAGCAGTTGGGGAAACCTGCCAACATGGGAGGCGCTGTACCAGACGTGGCGTAGTGAGACCTCAAACTCGACTCAATCATTTGTGCCTTCATTCATTCGGGGAATGGTCGCCCAGGTCGTGCTACTCAGAGCTGGGCGCCCGTGTGTTGTGGATGGAGGGGATGAGATCTGAGGGCTTTCAAAGATGAATCAACTGGGCTCCCCTCGTGGAGTAACTTCAAGTCCGAGGTAGTGGCGGGGGCGCGGGGGTTGGACAGCTGTAATCCAGCTCAGTAAGTGTGCTTGTGGCGGCAGCGCGTGGAAGGAGAAATCATGGGGTTTTTTAGAGAACACGGTCCGGTTTCAGACTCTTCCTCTCTTGCCTGGTGCTACCTGAGACTCAGCAAACACCTACTGTCTTTGTGTCTCGGTTTTTTTCACCTGTGAAACGGGGGTATGAATGAGGATTAGGAAGATAACACTTAACGTTTTTCTCACAAGACCTGATGTGTTAACAATGCCTTCAAATGCCATCGGTATTCATGTTTCTTCCCGGTGGAATGAACACCTGAGTTGCGCCCTGAAAATTAAAGGGGAATTCGCGAGACAGGAGGGTACTCTGGCTTTCAGGCTGGGCAGTTCCACTTTCCCTAACCTGCAAGCATGAATCACTCCATTGCCATGAACAAAGACACGCCAGCACCTCTCGAGTTCTAGTTAATGTCAGATTGCCCCTTTGTTGCTTGCTGTCAGGGGTTTCTTCCAGGGAGTCTTCTCCAGTCCCCTTCTGGGGTTCGGTTAATGGGCCTTAGCCTTGGAATAAATTGTGACTGTGCCCTAGTTTCTGTGCAATCCTTTCTTTCTTTAAAAGATTTTATTTCATTATTTTTAGAAAGAGGGGAAGGGAGAGAGGCAGAGAGGGAGAGATGCATCAATGTACGGTTTCACCTGCCTCCAGCCACAGACCTGACTGGAGACCTGGTTTGCAACCTGGTTATGTGCTCTGGCTGGGGAATCGAACCTACGACCTTTGGGTTCGCAGTCCGGCGCCTTAACCACTGTGCTACTAGCCAGGGCTGTGCAATCCTTTCTTTAGCTCCAAACATACTGAGTTAAAATGATATTTATGTGTTGTGTCCAAATCCAGCCTGGAAGTTCTCTGAGGGCAGAGCCACGGCTGACACCGGATTTGTTTTTTCTAGTCTCCAGCCCAGTGTGTGAATGCTTGTTGGATGAATGAGTGAGCCTTGTCCCAGACTACAATGAGAAAGACATTTAAGAAGTGGAGGGATATATAAAGGAGAGGGCAGGCAGAGTGCAGTCTGGGCATGAATTAATCTTAAATGGATGTCAAAAAGTGCACAGGGACTTAGCATGCATATAGTTCTATGAGAGCTAATGATTTGGGTACATCTTTTTTGCAGTGGAAGTCATTTGACTTCCATTCCTCTTACATGCCACATCCAATCCAGCAGCAAACTCTGTAGCCTCTGCCTTCAAAATATACCTGAAGTCTTCCCAACACTATTGGCACCTACCTGGCCTGAGCAACCATTGCCTGTCATCTGGGTGTTGGTGTGCCCTCTTAAATCACCTGTCTCCTTGGGCTCTTGCTAGAGGGATTCTTCTCAAACTTAAGTTAGATCAAGTCACTGCTCTGTCCAGAATTTCCAGGGCTGTCCCATCTGGATTAAGACTGCACCCTTTCCTCACCCTACAAAGCCCTACATCACTCCACTTTCATCTCATCTCTTCTCATTCTTCTGCTCCAGTGTGGCCTTGCTGTTTCTGGAATATACCAAGCCTACCCTCCTCGGGGCCTTTGCTTGGCTCCCTCTTTCATTTCTTTCAGGTCCCTTCTAAGGGATACCTTCATTGATCACTTTATTTAAGGTACTCATTCTCAGGCACTGCATGGCTTTTTTCCCCCTCAGTGCACAGTCATCCAAGACAGAGTATAGTATGTATTTTAAAAATTCTGCCTTCCTGACTGGGAAGGTGGCGGGGCGGGGGGTGTCTACAGTTAAAAGTGGGTACATTAGTTCATTCACTAGTTTAATTGGAGGCTGTTTCCTTCTTGTAAAACGGGCATTCCTGGTTTAAAGTTCATCTTGACCAGGATGTTTGGGGTGGGAATGGGTGGGTATGAATTTCTGTGTCTTGTGGCCTGCCTGATTCACAAAGATTTATTCCAAGGTATGGAGCTGAAAGGTGGGCTTTGCCTATCTCCAGGACCTTCAAGACTTACTCAGCACCCATTTCCCACTATAAGAGTCTGTCTTTAACATCCAAGATTAGGTGGCATCATGGTCTGGTGTATTTTTCTGATCTGCAGACACGATTCAATTAGAAATGCTCAAAGCAATAAAATAAGTCATAATTCATTAATTACTGGCCTTTATTAAAGAGTACTACTACATGAAAATGAAGACCCAGTTTAGTCTAAGGTTAAGGTCAATTAATGGAACCCCTCAAGCAACAGCCTATGCACCTAATACTGGCTCAACAGCGTCCTCCTTGACGGCTCTACCTGCTCCACTCCCATCTTTCCCCATCTCAGACTCTGGGCTTCCTGCCAGGATACGCCTCTCCAGCCAGGTCCAACGTCTCAGCCTCTAGAACCTCGCCCTTCCTGCCAGGATGGTGGCCACAGAGTCACCTCCCTCTCCTTATCCCCCAAGAACCCTACCTGTCCGGGCAAGGTGACTGCTACATACACGGGGCCACTGCACCCTCAAGTTCAAAGGTCTTCACTGTCTTGTCAGCACCGTATGTACATTTTAAACTTTAAATTCTCCCGGCCCATGAACAGGAGAGTCACTGTGTACAAGGCAGAGGCCACCTCCTCTCGGTTCAGTGTGGTTGCGTTCAAGGCTCCTAAAATCTGAGACTTAGGGCTCCCCCAACCCTCCTCGCTCCCGGGGCATAAGAACTACTGCTCATGCCTCAGTTCGAAGGTTTCTTCTCCAAGAATCTTGCCCGGCATTTGACAGGCAGAGTCGGGTGGGAGCCTTCTCCTGGGGGTCCCGTGCCCCCTCAGTCTCGGCAGTGGTGACCCCGGGGATCATCCCATGCAGGAGGAAGGTCGAAGAACGAGAGCAGCATCAGCGTCTAAGATGCTGGGCCTGCACCGGGATGGGCGCCCGCTCCTCTGACAGGAAGACTGAGCCGCAACGAAGATGAGAGTCTGGCGGAAAGTGATCAGAACAGGTACACAGGTTGAAGAACACTTCCGGTCGCGCCCCTTCCAGGCCCCGCCCCTACGCCCCACCGGCACTTCCGGTTCCGGCAGCGCCCGGAAGTGGGCGGGCGGCAGCGGCTGCGCGCGGAGGAGGTGGAGGTAGTGCCGGGCGGCCGCTTCCCGCCCCCGAGCCGGTTCCGAGCGGAGTGGATCTGAGGTCGGCGCCGGACCCGAGCCGGCTGAGCGGGCGTTGAGCCCCCGCCATGGCCCGGAACACGCTGTCCTCGCGCTTCCGTCGGGTGGACATTGACGAGTTTGACGAGAACAAATTCGTGGACGAGCAGGAGGAGGCGGCGGCGGCGGCAGGCGAGCCAGGCCCGGACCCGAGCGAGGTGGACGGGCTCCTGCGGCAATATCCTTCCTCGGCGTGGCGGTTCGGGCTCCCCTTTGGCTCGGCCTTCCCACTTACCTCCTCCCCGCTCCTCGGGCCGACTCCCTGCTCCTCTTGCCCCCGGCCCCCTCGGTCAGCCTCCCAACTTCCTTCCCATCTGGGCCCCGTCGGGCCCGGTTCCTTCGATCCGAATATCCCTAGTTCCGTCAGACCCGCCCCCCCCACCCCGCTTGTGCCCGGCCTCGTCCCCCGGAGCCACCTTCAGAAGCGCAGCCCCACGCGGGCCCTAGACCTTGGTGGCCCCTTGGTCGGCGGCTTCAGGAGCGAGGCAGACGCGCCCCCGGCCCCGCAGGCCGTTCACTCTCCGCGACCCCCTACCCCACCCCCGTGCCGCCGCCTCTTCTCAGGCTCTCTTCCTTGGGCGCCCCACCACTCCATCCCTCCCTTGCAGGAAACGGGGTCACTGTCGGGCTTCACCGGCGGGAGGGGCTGAGGTGAGCCACTGCTGAGTAATTGAGTGGCCAGGGCGGCTCCCGGGCACAGTCCTCGGCCCGGTTGCAGCACCGCCCGAAAATAGGTGAGTGAATGGCTGCAGGGGGAAGAGGACACGGGGAGCGAAGGCTAAGCCGGAGTGCAGCCCTGAGGCCTTGGGACTGTACCCCTCTCACCCCCTAAATCAGTCTGACCCTCCATCGCAGGGCCGCTGTTTCTCACCTACTCTCAGCACTCCGGGACCTTGATGGTCCTAGGCCATGTTCAACAAGTGAGTTTGGCCACCCCCTCCCCCCCAACAGCCTTCTTGTGCAGAAAGCAACGGGGAAAAAGCCAGTAGTATAGAGCTAAGAAAAACCAGGGAGTAAAACGTGAAATGTAAGAGTAGAGCCCCACGATGGGAAATGACTTTTTGTGGTCACAGCAAACAGGCCTTGAGAAAACAAGATTAAAAATAGAGGTGGTGGTCACAGCTTGCCTGGTCCCTTAGCAGTCTGAACACAGGAAACTGACTTTATTCTCAGGAAGGATTTTTCTTTATTCAAATGGTGTTACAGGAAGTACCTGCCCCTCCCCCGCACTTGCCAGGGCAGGGTTGAAGGCTGCTGTATATATAAATTAGGTTCTGGGTGTTGAATCAGTTGACTCAGCTCAGGGAATCCGGGCATAGACTGCCTTTGGGAGGAGTCCTGCAGTGTTCTTCTAGTGTGACTTTAAAACCTCAGACTTTCTCTGTTTGGAAAGGACTGTGTTTTCAAAGGTGGTGATACTAACTTGTATTTCCTGCCACATCAGGGTTACCTTGCTTAGCCCTTTGGTGAAATGGTGGCACCAGTTGGGCCTCCATGAGGGAAGGTTGATTCTGCAATGGGTGCGGGACCTCTCACGTGGGCAGGTGGTGCCAAAGGGCTGCAGGGTCAGGCCTGCAGCCCTCAACCATGCACAGGTGGGGAGAACAAGGTCTGGTTCTCTGTTGTCTTGGTCTTGCTGCTGTAGGGACTTGCTGAAGGTCATCTCTTGTATGACCCAGTTTGGAGGCCTAGGTTCAACACATCCAGGGTGGTAGTTTCTCCCCTGTTGGCAATGTCAGAGGTTTGGTGCCGTCGAGAGTGTCCATCTTGGGACTGGGGAAAGGGAGGTTAGCAGGTGAGCACTGAAACCCTAGCACATGTAAGGCCCAGGGAGGGAGGAAGAACTAACATTGACTGATTTCTTACCATGAGCCAGGTATTGAATTTATATTAGGCCGTTGAATTTAAACTATAGAACAGGTTCCCAGGAGTCAGGACAGAGGGGAGGAGAGTGGAAACAGGGGTTGATTGATTGGAGTGAGGAAGTGTAGGGAAGAGGCCTGTCCTAGTGCTTTGTTCAGAAATGAGTCATGGTGGGAGAGAACACAGGTGAAAGAAAAGGAATATGGGCTGTGTGTCCACGCAGACCCAGCCCTGTCATGACATAGCCGTGTGACCTTGAGTAGCTCACACACCCTCCGAAGCTAAGGTCCTTCCCTGTTAAAAGGAGGAGAATCATGCTGCCTTCCAGATTCCTTGGGGCCATCGCTAAACAACATCTTGGAAGGCTTCAGCATACTGCCAGGCACACTGCAGGTGTCTGGATGTGTAACTTGTGTCTGGGTGGAGTACAGCAGGGGATTGGTCAAAAAGCTTAGCTTTGGGGTCAGGCTTGAAGGCCAGCTGGACAGGTTAGCTTTGTGACCTTGGGCAGGTCACTTCCCTTCTCTGAGCCTCAAATTCATTGCCTTTGAAATGAGAATGATGATTCTCGTTGCATCTAGTCGTTAGCAGTAATGACGTGTGACAGCACTTGGCGTAGGATCAGAGTCATTGTAGAGATTTTATAGTGGTATTAGTTCCTTTTTGTCCTCAGGAGCAAGGTAGTGGTTTTGAGTGATTTTGGACTCTCTCCCCCTGGGGAAATTTGGCAACATTTGGAGATACTTTGGTTGTCATGACTTGGTGGGGGGTGCTACTGGGATCTAGAGACCAAAGGCTGGGGAGGCTGCTAAATATTGTCCGATGCCTAGGGCAGACCCCCATCCATAGTGCGGTCTGAATGGTCAGGAGCGCCATGGTGGAGAAATGCTGATGTAGAGGAGACTTGGGGTTAGGCAGGGTTCCCCAGCCACCACAGACCAGCTTGCTAAATGGGATGCCCTCCGGGCACCCCATGTCTCCCCAGCTGCTGAAGGTCCACTGCCCATCAACACCTATAGTGATGCTTGGTAGACGGGCACTACCGAGCCGTAACTGGGGAGCAGTGACTTTCTGCCCCTCGGACTAGGTATCCTACCCTCCCCCGCAGGCTGGACAGTAAAGAGCGTCAGCCTGTTTCCTTTTCCACCTCTGGGTCTCTGCTCATTGCTCCGGGGCACCAAATTAGAGAAGAATTCTGAGGTAGGGGTTATCAGTGGCTGAATCAGACTGGCCCTTGCCTGGCAGGGAAGAGGAATTCCAAAGCTGACAGATACCAGGGTAGACTGCCTCTCAGATGTGGAGGGTGGATCAGAGCCCGGTAGGCAGCCAGAGCTTGGGGCTTGGCAGGAGCGGCCTGGGGGAGGTGTGGCCCCACTCCGTCAGTATGGAGCCCGCACAAGGAAAGACAGGACAGCTTTGCTCCGGGGGGCCTGTTTACACGTGGGTACTGCTGCATGAACAGGAGTAGAGCCCTGGTTGGGCAGAAGCCTTCCCTTGTTCTATTTTTGAAGCTTTTTGGCCGAAGCCAGTGTTTCAGATCAGGAAATGAAAGTTGGCTGATGTAATTCAGTTTAAAATAGGTGTCACCTTTGGGGGCCTAACCTAGATTGTAACTGTCTTTTGTGGGCTGGCTATTCAGAGCTCAGCAAAGAGTCTGTCAGGATTGCAGCTAAGGTTTGGGTAATGAGGTGGGGAAGGTCGGCTCAGTTTTTGGCAAAGGTTCCAACAGATGAATAAACCTGGCAGCATTTGAGACCTCACCGGTGTGGGGAGGTCTTGCAAAAGAGAAGTTTTGGCATTCATTTCTCTATTAGTTTAATTGTCACAGAACTTTGGATAAAGAATGAGAAGGTCTCAGCTTGTGCCTTTTTTCTTCCCTTTTAAGAATGAGAAGGTGAGGATAACCTCACATGGTTGTTGTGAGGATCCAGGAGGGCAGACAAAAGGGCATGTTCTGAGCAGGTGCAAGCGAGCTCAGTAAGATTTTGCTGTAAATTGCCTCTTGGGGGCAGTTGCTTTGCCACCTTCCGGGGCCAGAGGGAGGGAGCGTCCAAACTTCTTAGAGGGAGTAGGTTAGGAGAAGGCAGGAAGAGGGGCATGCAGGGTTGGCTCCAGGGAGCTGCTGGCTGCCCCCTAAATAGGCTATGCCCACCTGGGAGCCACAGTGGGAAGTGGATGGGTAGACATAAGATGCCATTTTACTCCACTCTCTTGAGCTGTTTTTGAGAAGAGTTGATTAATAAAAGCACAGACCAAAAAGGGGATGGATGGAATACAACAACAATAAAATTAAAATTAAAAAAAAAACAAACAGCATAGACCAGCTCCAGCCTAGCCATCCTTAACTGGTGGCGATGCACAGGGGACATGCTTCGGGCGTTCCACGCAGCCTTGCGGAACTCTCCTGTCAACACCAAGAATCAAGCTGTGAAGGTAAGGGAGGCTGTGTGGCAGCACTGTTGGGTGGTGTTGGGATGGGGCTGTGGTTGTCCGTTGTCTCCAGCCGAGCATGAGCTCCCTGGGCTCTGAACAGCATCCGGTTCCCTGTCTGCATCAGTGAGTATCCACCAAAGGAGCGCTGGTACGGGAGCCTCCTGGTGTCCTGACATTAAAGCTCTCCCTGTTTACAGTAAAAGCTCCCCAGAGAAACTTCACTCCTCCCCAGAGCCTCACAGGGTGAGAAGTCAGCCTTGTGAGACTTGTCGGTGGTTATGCTCTTATAGGCTAATGAGTAGGCTTTATTTGCATAAGGGGTTTTGGTGCTTTTAAGATTTCCTGCCTTTTAAAATCTAGGTGAGAAGATACTGTTGTGCTTACTGCATCACTGAGGCTAGCTAGCATTTCATTGCTGAAGCTAAAATCTAGTCGGGGAAAGGGGTTTCTGAAGCTCGGATTTTGCTGTTTTGTGACACCATCTTCTTTTTTTCTTTAAGATTTTATTTATTTTAGAGAGGGAGGAAGGGAGAGAGACATCAATGTATGGTTGCCTTTCACCTGCCTCCAGCTACGGACCTGGCTGGAGACCTGGCTTGCAACCTGGTTATGTGCCCTGGCTGGGAATCGAACCAGCGACCTTTGGGTTCGCAGGCTGGCATCCTGTCCACTGTGCCACCAGCCAGGGCTATGATAGCATCTTGATGTAAGCCATGGCTGTACCTCTCACACGTTGCGGGGAATGGCCCTGTTACTGGGGTGAGTGCAGAGGGAAGCTGCAACCAGACAAACCTGTTTGAAATAACAGGTCTCCATAGTTGTGATCTTGTGGAGCCTAAGGCCCTGCTGGTATCAAAAGTAGTGATCATACTTCTCCCCAGTAGATGAGTTATTCCCCCCAAGGTAGTGGAATAGCTTATTGGCATAAATAAGGGATGCTTTGAAATTTAAATCAGTAAAAGAATTTCTGCCCACTTGTTGGTTTTTTTTCACCCCTCCGAGATGAATTAGAAATGATGTGTTTGTTCCTAGTGAGTTCTAACCACTTGGTTTGGTATCGCTGTGCCAGCAGCAGGGAACGTGAATGTGTCTGGGCCGTGGCCCTGGGCCTCACTCCCTTTGTCTTTCCTCTGTAGGAGCGAGCCCAGGGTGTGGTGCTGAAAGTACTTACAAACTTTAAGAGCAGTGAAATTGAGCAGGCCGTGCAATCGCTGGACAGAAATGGCATTGACTTGCTAATGAAGTACATTTATAAAGGGTTTGAGAAGCCCACCGAAAATAGCAGCGCAGTGCTACTCCAGTGGCATGAAAAGGTATGTGAACGTACTGCCCGTGCAGGCAGCCCGCTGACTCAGTCCAACCCCAGGGTTCAAACCAGCAGGCCGGAGTGTCCAAAGCAAGCATCGTAAGGTTGGATAGGCCTGTGAGAACGAGCAGCCACACCTGAAGCAGCCTGGGACATGTGATCACTTACCCCTGCCAGGGAAGCACTGCGGGGTGGTGGGGTGAGGGTCTGCTGTCTCTGGTAATCAGTCACTTTACCTGCTGCTTTATACCGGACAGGTCATAGGGCAGGTGGCTTGGCATGTTAAGGTAGACAAGGAGTCCCAGATTGGAGGTGGCAGGGGTAATATTCCCTTCATATTCCTTGCTTTGGTAGAATGGTGGGGTGGGGGCTGCTGAGGGTTGTAGGCTGAGCCCTCCATCCAGCTAGTGCTCGGGCTTCTTGCTTTGGCCCGAGCCTTACCAGGCCAGAGAGGTGCAGTGGCAGAAACCTTGACAGTGACTTAAAAGGGCCTCTGTCCACTTGGAGCAGAAAAAGCTGTGCTTGTCCCTTGCAGAGGGCAGCACCAGGGCAAGGCTTTTTTGGTCAGGCCTGGGTCTTACGTGTGTGTCAGTGTCCCCTCCCCTGCAGAGCTGCAGGAAGTATGCCCTGCATCACAGGAGGCCTAGCTGCCACTAACACAACATCCTTCCAGAATACTAGTCTTATATTTGAAGGGAGTGGTTTTCCTACTGAGGGGCAGTCACTTGGGCAGCCTCAATGCTGGGCTGGGGTTGTGGCCTTTGGTCCTGCTGGTGGGAACGCTGCCTGCTCCGCCAGGTGAATTCCTGGGCTTAGGAGGGCAGGGTGGCTGCAGTGCTTGGGGGGCACTGAGCAAGCCCTCGGCGTGGTGTGGCCAGCCCAGGCCTTCCAAGCCCTTTAAAGCGGCTTGGCCCTCAGCCCTATTGGCATTTCTAACGAGGGCTCCAGTAGATATTTCTGATGGGCATGTGTTGGTTCAAGGGCGTCAGGGCAATGCCAGCAGGCAGGAAACCATGAGCTTGTCCAAAAGGAAATCTGGGGGTGGGGTGGGGGAGGGCTCGGCTGTGTGTGCTTGGTACCAGTTTTGCCTAAAGAGCAACTCCTGGACCCTTGGCTCTAGGATAGGGCTCTATCCCTTGAATGTGGTGCCCTGGTGCCTTGTAACTGTGCCTGTGCTCTTGCAGGAATGCTTTTTCAGAGGGTCTGTGACGTGGTGGGACCTAGGTCAGGGAGTGCATTGTCCCATCTTCCCTGGCAAGCCAGGCTCCCCTTTGTCCAACCAGGTTCATTTGATGTGTTTCCTTTTCCTACCCCTACAGGCATTAGCAGTAGGAGGACTGGGCTCCATTATAAGAGTTCTTACAGCAAGAAAGACTGTTTAAAAAAAAAAAAAAAAAAGGACTCATGTTACCTTGAGAAGAATTTGGATGCACAGGCTGGTGAAGAAGGAACTGACAATGGACCATCTTCCTAGGAACTCCCAACTATTTCAGGACATGCATCCGCTGAAGTGTATTTTATTTTCAAGGTGGAGGGAGAAATTGTCCTACTGTTTCCAAGTCCTTTGCAGGATCTGATAGTCTATGCCTTTGTCCACAAATAAAGCAGAACTGACATTGTGACTGTCTGCCAGAGTGGCTGGTCACTGTTGTTGGCCAGGTGTGCATCTGTGGGCACCGCCTGTTTCAAATGGGGGAGAGCTGATTTGGGCAGGAGCAGATCCGAGGGCCGCTGTGAAAGGGAGGCTTGTGTTTTCAAAGCGGAACCCCCAGGGTTTGTACAGATGTCCCACCCTCCCAGAGAAGGCGGGCTCTGTTGGGTTCATTGTAAAGTGCCTGCTGCATCAATAAAGCTCTTGGCTTATTAGTATATACTTTGTGGTGTGTTTCATATATGTTAAAAAAAAAAGGGATTGATTGGAATGGTAACGAATGAGGGGTTGATTGTTTTGGAAGCTCCCCAGGGAGTGAGCAAGGCAGTCAGCCTCCTGCACAGCGGTGCCGCAGGCCTGGGCTACAGGGCTCTGCCTGCTATGGAGAGATGTTTTGCTGGCTATTTATTGTTTTACTCTGATCTGTATGTAACTTTGGAGCTTATTTAATAAAGTGCCAAACATTCAATAATTGACCTAGGCTTTAAAAGTCTTCAGTCTGTGTGACGGCACTGGGAGGGAGTCTTGAGTGGGCCTCAGGTGGACCTGCAGGGTCACCACCCTCCGACATTTAGATTTGGCTGTGGCAGGAGCATTCTTACTGTGAGGTTGACAAGTCCTCTTTAAAAGCTTGAAAGCTAGAAATAGCATTCAGCCTATAAAAATAAATACTCTATTTCCTATATCTACTAACAAGCCTCCTTGAAGAGCAAAGATAGTTTCCTTTTTTAGCACATGTAACTAGTTTGCTTTCTGTTAAGGATCTGGATTCCTGAAGCTCTCCTCTCCCCAGCTTTGTGGGCTCTGGAGCTGGACCTTGACCAGAGTGACAAAGTCCTCCCAACTCCTGCAGAACCTTCACCATTCTTGGGAGGTAGTCCTAAGCTGCTGGCTCATTCAGTTGCATGCATTTATTTTACTCAGCCCCAATCTGGGGAGGTTCTTTCGGAAAGACATGCTCTGTAGCCCCTGAAGTATATGAGACACAATGTACTAGATTTAGTAAGTCAAAGAAACAGCAATACACCATATTACATCAAGTAAAACCCACTGTAGCTGCATCTGGATTGAAGAGCTTTAATCAAAAAGCATATTGCACCACAAATGACTTTTCTACAGCAGTTTTAGATAATATAATCCCTATTTACAAATGGTAGGACAGATCAAGATTCAATGCTCATATAAAGGGCTATATATACTGTCTATCACAGAATGTTTATACAGGTCAAAGTGCATTAAATCACTTAGAATAGTTACTCCCCTCTCTTAAAGCTGAAGGAAATTCAACATGCAAGAGGAAAACCTCATCGGAGTGAATCCTCTCTACGCAAGTCCAGACTTAGCCTGCATCTGCATCTACACCTAAACCTGCTGAGAGAGAGAGAGAGAGAAGAGAAAAGAGAAGAGACAGGGGCGGGCGATGAGACCAGCCCTTGCGGCCCTGGGGCCTTGGACAGGCTCCAGAGCTGTGCTGTGTCTGCCTCTGACCTACTTGCCTTACAGGATTCTCCCTGGGAACAGCTGGAAAGCTACCTCTTCCTCATCCAAATGACAGGACAGAAGGGACTCCTGTTTTGTGCCCCCAACAGGTAAATGGAAAACGGCATTCTAAACAGGACATCTGCAGGGAAGAGGTAGGTAATGAAGAAGGGGTCACTTGGATGACCGAGCCTGAGCTGGGACACCGGTGATGCTGCCCTTGCTTGGTACTCCTACATATGTGGAAATGTAGCAGGATAACTTTGCAAATCCTTTCTTTTTTTTTCCTGCTGAGATAGGTTTTGTATATATTAACCCCAAGCATAATTAAGAGACAATAACTACGTTATGGGATAGTTGATAATAAATTTAGGAGATCCGGTTACTAATTCAGTTTTTTATTTAACCAGTGAAACTTGTATCAAACTAAATCAATAAAAGGTTTGCTATTGGGGCTTATCAGAGGCAAGCATGTTCCCCTTTCTTTAGTAATGATACAAAAGACTGGTTTTGCCAGTCACTGCCAGTCACCTGCAGCCAGCTGGAGGCTGCCTGGACACCATACCTAAATGTAGTGTCATATTAAATACTTGGGGGTAGGGTGAGGGGGAGATGAGACGGTGGCTCCACACATAAGGCAGACCACCTCCAATGTTTCGGTCAAGGCGGTGGGGAAGGGACAGCTGCTGCTGACTTCGTACAGCAGACTGTCCTTAACAGTAGAAAACATGTAATTGGCATTTGCTCAGTGTTACAACCCAGAATCAAGAGCAAAGCTAATGAACCGCCACCCCTGTTTCAGAGGGAAGCGGATGCCACTGAATCCTAGTGCAACGACAAATGGACAGGAATCCCAACCTTAGAAATAAGTTCTTCTTGATGTTCCAATTTTCCTTAAGAACACCTTTATAATACAGAAGACTTGTTTATAATAGTGAAGAACTTGGCTATAAAAAATAGTTTAAAATGGTTTACCAGCAACCTATCCAAGACAAATACATTCATCAAGAAGGCAATTGAGGGTATTTGGTACTATACCTAAGATTTTTTATGTATTTGCTAGAGTTCATTAGCAAATGGAGATACTGTCTGCGGCACACTCATTAATCCACACTGGCTCCAGAGTATCTTAAGGATGTACGCATCTAAATGTCTAGGTCATTTTAGAAACAAGGTGAAATGTTTTCTTGAGAGGAAAAGTTAAAAAGCCCCTTGTAACTCATCTGAACCAAAACATGCTAACAGGAAAGGGGAACGGCTCCCCGCAGCGGCAGGCAAGTCTGGCCATTGCAAAGGGCGTTCCCCACATCCAGCACCATCACTACATGATGGATCAGTTGCTTCCTCTCTGCTGGATGCTGATGCTTCAGCTCTGAGTACAAACGAAGGTTAGAAATGCAGGTGCAGATGTGCTGGCCAGAGCTGAGATTTTAGCAGCACTAGAAATGTGGGTAGTGCCGGAACCCTCCTGTTTGTGACCAGAATGACAGGATCAGCTACCTCCTGAGGTTCGTATCAGTCTGTAGGGAAGTGGACCTTAAGTCTTGTAAACAATGTTTAGACACTTGTACAAAATACTGCAGTTACAGTGATTAAAAACCCACCCAGACTGGTGTGTCAGTGTTCTTTTCACAGAAAAAGTGTCAGCCCACGGAGCTCCATCCTTAGGGAGTTTCATCTAGGACCATGGTGTCCGGGGGTTGGAGATGGATGGCCGGATGCTGCCCTTGGGAGCCGGCTTGGACCCAAACCACGACATCTGTGTTTGAAACAGGAAAGACCCCTGGGATGAAAATGAGGCCTAGGTGCAGAGGGAGCTGAGAGTCCTCTCCAGAGCCCTGGGCCGCCGCCTCCTACCCTCCACACATCCTGACTGCAGCCGGGACCAGAGTGGTGAGGACAGTGGCTGCGGTGACTAGTGTGTAGGGCTGACAGCCCGTGCTAAGTGGCAACAGAAACAACACGATCTGACAAAAACAAGGTGGTCAAGTTGTAGGTAATCGTTCCTTAAGTTTTTTTTTTTTTTCTATTACATAATTTGTGCAGGTACTGTTTGAATAGTCTCTTTTTAAAAGTCTGGGTGCTGGGCCAGACCTAGGGCTATTGAAAACGTGATTATCGATGCAATTGCTCTGGAAAACAAGGTCTACTGGTCAAACACAGACCTGTGGGCAGAAAGCATGTCCTCAGTAGATAGTGCCCGAGTGAGTTCATTCAAAAGCGCTCTTGAATCTGACGCCACGGCCTGGGCCACCCTCACCTGCTGGTGCTGCACCAATGACTACGTTTTGGAAGCTGGACAGCAGACTAGGGAACCTTACCTTATACTCCAGGGTTTCCTTGAGCATGTTCTCTTCCTCTTGTGAAAAGTTCAGCAACACTGACACAGCTTTTATAAGGTGAAAAGCCTGAAACAAAGGAAGTTTTGCCGCCATGGGTCCGGGGGTGGGGGGTGGGGGGTAGGGTGGGGCTACATGGCAGCATCCCTGGTTCTGTCCCAGGTGTGCGTGCCTGACGGTGAGTGGGGGCCACGGGGAGGTCTGGCAGCGGCGCCACATTCTTTATTCCCTCCATCTTTTACTTCGGGGACTGGCAACATGACCAGGAAACCCACAGCAGTCCTGAGGATGCGGGAGTGCTGGGCAGATTCACTTCCCTGGACTCTGGTCCCCCACCCTGCTGCTCAGCCAGGGCCAACTAGAGAAATGAGTCCATGTCCACCTGGTCAACCTGGACTGCGGGAGAGGAAGGAAGAAACAGACTTGGGGGAAGCCATGCAGGGCTCTGACAAATGAACCAGGCGCTGGGGTGGAACTCAGTGCCCGAAGGGCAACTCAGAAGTCCTTTACCTCAGACTCCCGGCAGGACATGAATTTTAGAACCACGTGTTTAAGGTACTCGAAGTTGACCTCACGGGCATCAGTCAGTTCAGTGTGGTTTGTCACAGAAGGGGCCAGGTTTGGCATCTCAGGGCCACCAGGCTTGTCCCGGACTTCAAAAAGCTCATTATCTGGTCTGATTTTCTGAAAGACCGAAGGAAAGAAGCTACATCGAACCGCTTAAGACAGGTCAGAAAACCACATGGGAGCTTCCCCAGGCCTCATGCTGTGATCACCTGCTGGCCTTCTGGCACAACCTGCAGGGTGAAAGGCCCCCTCCCCTGCCCACCCACAGGAATCGCCAGCTGCTAGAGAAGGCTTAGCCCTTCCAGGTGCGGTGGTGGACGGGTTGAGAAGCGGACGAGAGGTCACCTGGCAAAGTTCAGACATTTCCTTTATCTGAGCCAGGGCAGAGGTCCAGCTCTCCTGCTGTGTCTGAGCCTGGCACTCTGCCATCCACATACTGTGCACCCCCACCTCAATGACTTCTCAGATAACACGCAGGCTTGGCAAAGGAGGGTGCATGCCTGAGGTCACACAGCCACTTTATGGAGGCATGTGCAAGCTGGCAAGGCCACTCTCTACCAGCTAATATCTGACGTCCCAGGGATCCTTCCGATCAACATGGGGGAAGGGAAGCATGGTCAGGCAGCAGGAGAAGCAGGGCACTCACCAGTTCCTTCTGAAGCGTCTTTTTGAGTTCTAGCATCCTCTGCTGCATCTGCTTTATGGTCTGCAACAAACCCCCAACCCAGGCCAACAGCCTTCGGTAACGCACATCTCACCATCTTTTAGGTCCAAAGGACAACAGAACAAATACTCTCTTGGGTCCCCATCCACC
Organism: Noctilio leporinus; assembly: GCA_004026585.1. NCBI lineage: Eukaryota > Metazoa > Chordata > Mammalia > Chiroptera > Noctilionidae > Noctilio > Noctilio leporinus. The sequence continues at coordinate 177,767 of PVIW01002041.1, forward strand.
TGTTAGAGGTCCCTGAGAGGCTTGTGCTGTCACACCTATGGGCCTGCTACCTGGGGCTCTTTCCCTCCTGTGGAGCTGCTGGGCACACACGTGCTCCTCAGGCCCATCAATGGCCACCAGTCCTCATGTGACTGCCCAGTGAGGAGGGGGTCAGAGGACCAGGGAAGTGCCCAGGGCTTCTGTCCTTGGGACTGCTTCCAGTACTTGTCTCCGTAAGCAGCGCAGCCGGAAACATCTCTGTACAGTGTATTCGTCCTTCAGAATTATATCTACGAGCTAGGATGCCAGTAGGGTATGCAGGTCCAAATGTACGGTTCTCACCATTACCACTGCTCTCCTGAAATACCATAATGTGTGGTGCTTAATTGAAACAGTGTAAAAGATCAACCCACCAGCATTGGGTTTTGTATCTTTTACTTACTTATTTTTTTAGTGAGTTTAATATTTTGAACCTTAAATGTAATTTATTACACATTCTGTTAATCACTAGAAAGGCTGAACTCTTTTCCCAATGAAAAAATTACTGTATAAGCAACAATACAGAGAAAGATTTTAAACAGAAGTTTCTAAGAACCATGGACATGGACAACAAGTGGGACTGACTTTGTGGGGGAGTGGGTGGATGGGGAAGGGGACAGAGGGGAGTAAAAAGGGGATGGATGGAATACAACAATAACATTAAAAAATAATAAAAATAAAAAACAAAATAAAAATAAACTATTTCAGGAGGAAAACTAAAAAAAAAAAAAAATTTCTCCAAAGCCTCACAACGGTAACATATCAAAACGAGATTTTCCTGTGGCTTTCTAGTCCAGCTTACCATTCTTGCATCAAGTACCTAGAATTCTGAATTGTAATTTTCATTTATCTGAGTTTTCACAGCTTCCTACAGTTTTCCTAATTAAGACATTCAATGCGGCAGTAACCCTAGGGGATGCCCTGTGTCTTACTGTGTGGCTGAGTTTCCATTTTAAAACAAAGCCGTAATATATTGTGTTTTCTCAAGGGAGGTGTCTCCAGTCTCTCCAGAGGAGCATGAAAGTCCTGGCAAGCACATTAAGCTGCCTCCAGCATTCCATTTTATAAAGCGGTGACATGTTGCTTCAATTTGTATTCTCATGGTGGACCATGAGGCTGGACATTCCTCCAAAAGTACATGTGCTACCTTATGTTACTTGACCTTCTAGATTTTGATCTCATTCATTCATTCACCCATCTAACAAATATTGATTGAGTCCCTACTATGTGCCAAACACTGTCCTAGAGGCTAGGGAAATAGCAATCAACAAACAAAAAATGCCTGCCCTCAGGAGGGAAAAGTATCAAAACCAAGCATTAAGTTTTTCAGAAGGCATGGAGGAAAAAACAAGTTAAGGGGATAGACAGTTCTGGTGGTGAGAGCTGATAGGGATAGCTGGGGAGGCCTCACTGACAAAATTATATCATAAAGGAAGTGAGGGTAATTGGGGGAAGAAGTTTCTAGACAGAAGGCTCAGCAAGTGCAAAGGCCCTGAGGCAGGAGGGTGCCTGATATTCACAGCAGGCAAGGCCCTATCGACCTACCTGAGAGGGGGCGCTGTGGATAGCAGAGGGTACGTGGTGAAAAGGGTTATCAGGGGCCAAACCACCCAGGGCTTTATGGGCTGCTGCACAGACTCTGGCTTCAGAGAGAGATGGAATGTCATCCAAGCCATCAGAGGGCTGGGACAGAGGAAGGACCAGAAATCTACTGAAGCTCAACACCACTCCATGGAAGAGGGTGGTAGCAGTGGTGGGGTGAGAAGCAGCTGGGTACAATTTAGAGGGAGATCCAAAGGATATGTTAATAGCTTAGGCTTCCAAGGGAGTTGAAGACGCCCTCAAGGTGTTTGCCATTTACTGAGACATGTAGGAAGGCCGTAGATGCTAGGGAGCATGTAAATGTGAAGTTTGGTTTTGGATGTTTTAAGTTGCAGTTGCCTGTTAGACATTCCCATGGAGATATAGAGCAGATTGATAACAGGAGTCTAGAGTTTGTGGAAGCTTCTGGAGCTGAGAGAGGGATGTGGGTCCAGCACTGTGTGGTATGGTTGAGGTCACCGAGGGAGTGAGGCACCTTAGAGAAAAGGTCTGAGGGCAGGACTCTGGGGCACACAGTGTTTGTGCACTTTCCTGCATTTGTTTTGTATTTCACAGGAAGGTGCTGAAATATGAGTGGGAGGAAGGGAGAGAAAAGAAAGGGGGAAGGAAGGGAGAAGGAGGAGAAAGAAAGAGTGTGAATACTTTTCCCTTGGTTAAAGATCTAAAAAAAAAATACACAATTTGCGGGTAGAATTTCAGGGCAGAGCAATAAGTAGTCAAAACATTCAACTTCACAGGGCACTTTAAAAACCAGGAATGGGACCCTGGTTATAGGCGCAGAGGCCTGGTGGGGAGGCTGGCATTGTGACACTTAGAAAGCCTCTACCAAATGCCAGAAATTTCACAAGACAGCTACATACACTTCCATTTTATCCCAAGACCCTCACCCCTCCCACCCCTGTGAGCACTTAAAGGCAGATAGCACTGCTATCCCTCCACAGCTGCAGAAGGGAAGGGCCAAGGTAAGTAAGGCGGCCTGTAGGTCCAGTATGACACAGCGGTGACAGCCATGGGGCTGGGGACATCTAGACTTCTACTGCTCAAGCTCTAATACTCTGGGCATGATCTCACGTGCGGGGCCGGGGTGAAGACTGGGGGAGTGTGAAGGGAAGATAAAAATGCAGGAGGGAAAGAGGAAAACTACAAGAAGCCCTTTTAATGAAGCTCATCTCCCCCCAAGAGGTGCCCAGAGGCATCAGAAAAACTCTCATAATGGACTCACTGATTTTAGGCACAAGGATAGGGGAAGGGCATATGGATAAAGAGTTGAGGTAAAGGGCACCCTTACCTTATTTTTCTCTAGAAGTTGCTGCTCTAAGTCCTGTTTTTCCTTCTGTAGCTGCCCCAGATCCATGGCTCCTACCTCACCATTTGGTATTCCCTCCACAGACAGAAGCTGGTACTCAGGGTTCTGCATGGCCCTCAAGGTTACCTACAGGATGGTGGCAGCAAGGTGAGGGCCAGGAAAGGGTCAAGCTAAGCCACAGGTCCATGGGAAGGGGCCCAGAGTTGTCCCAAAGGTGTGGACTGGTGTGCTTCCCTACACCAAGAACCAAACTAACTATGGAGAGCCCGTCCAGTGCCTCATGAGGCGTCATCACTTCCCATGCAACGAGTGCGTGAGGGAGGAAAGGTGTTAACACCTGAACACTGACAGGTGTTGCCACATCCAACAGGCTCCTTTAAGCAGCCCCGCCTTAAGGAAAGAAGGCAGAAACAAGGGGCAGTGACTTGCTCAACATCACGTGTGTCCCTGAGTCTTCCTGCTGCGCCTCCTACTGGCAGCTGCAGCTTCGCCTGCGTCTGGCTGCAGCGCAGGCTGCACCCTGGCCTGGGGCTCAGGTGGGACCTACCTGAGGGGGAGGCTCGCTGACTGAGAGCACCAACCCTGGCCCCTGGCCTGGCAGCCTCAGTGCGTCCTGCTGCCCAGCGGCTGCCTCAGACTCCTCCGCCCTCAGGCTTCTCAGGGCCTCCAGCTCGCTCCGCAGCTGGTGCGCTTGCAGCAGGGCCGCCTCGTGACCTAGGCCAGGCAGAGGGCAGGGGGCACTGTGAGCCCAGGGATGCCATGCTGCTTCCTGACTGGGTCACTCTGGGCAGCGGAGCTGGGCAGGAGCAGACAGGCCCCTCACCTTGCTTCAGCTGGAAAAGCTCCTGCTCTTTCTGGAGAATCTCTGCAGTTTTTTCCTGTAGACTCCGCTCCTTCTCATCTACTATGGATGTCAGATTAGCAGCCTTGGAGAAAATAAAACCACCTGAGAGAATGATGGCAGCAGTAACCCCATCTCCTCCAAAGGAATCCCTACTTTTGCACTCCTCAGGGTCCCCCATGAATCCCTCCCTGAAATCCGCACCTAGAACCTGCCCCAAACTAACCTCTGTTTCCAGAATCTGCACAGGCCAGTTCTCCTTGGCAGGGCCCTGCACCCAGGCAGCTGCCTCACCACCCCTCTGCCCTGCACTGAGCCGAAAAGAGACGTGGCCATTCCGCTCAGCCTTCCAACACACTGTTATAACCGTAACTCCAGTGTCCGGGTGCCGGAGACATGCCTGGCATTTGCTATAGGTGACCCCATCTGACCTCCCGGAAGGTGTGAGATTATCCTGGAGTCTTTCAAAGGCAACTCTGAGGCTAGGTGAAGGACTTACCCAAGGTCCAGCCCACTCACTAGGTCTGGGGCTGATGCTGAGTCTGTCTTCAAGGAAGGCTCTTCCCCCACTCCCTGCTGAGAGCTCAGGTGTCTGCAGCCGGTGGGCCGGCCGGATTCAAAGAATCCGGACTCAGCAGGGACCTGGGCGTGGTGGGCCTTTTCCCAGGTGATGTTTACAACAATAACTGACCATCACCAATCAAAAAGGCCTTCCCATGGGGTGAGGGTTTCTTTATAATGCTTTCCTCCCACATTTCTCCAGACTTTAGGGGAATCACAGAGCTACCGGCATTCCTGACACCTGTACCCACCGCCTGCCCTGGACAGATGGGCAGTAACTTGGTTGGTCTCGCCTGGGACTGAGGTGGGGCCTCACCCTTCGGCTTACCTGTTGCTGGAACTCTTCCCTCTGCTTGCGCACCTCCTCCAGGGCCTGAGCCATTGTCACGCTCACAATTTCTCTTTGGCTCCATTCTTCCTACAATCCAGAAAATGGGCCAGGGTTGAACCTGAAAACTCAGAGCATATTTTTTCAGCTCTTATTTCACACGAAGCCCACAGAGAGGGTATCGTCTCGCAGGGCCAGACTAACATTGCTCCTGCTCCCTGAGGTTCCCGGCTGCCCTCTTGCTGCAATGCCTTCTGTATCCCTCTGAGGAGTGTCCTGGGGGCGACCTACCAAGCCCTCTGGAAATAACCGCATTGCAGGAGCACAGGGACCAGTGCCTGGGGCAAGGCTAGGGGGCCTAGGGTTTTAAATCAACACAGAACAGAAAGAAGGACTCTGGGGCTCACGCGAATGGTGTAGCGCACAGGAATAATCTGTTACAGAAAAAATAATAAGCAATTACTGAATTTTAATATGGTAAAGTGCCATAGGCTCACCAAAATTACCAATTTTATCAGAGAGAAGACTGAGGCTCATGAGCGGGTATGTAATTTGCCAGAGGTTTCAAGCCAGCACCTGTCTGCTCAGAGCCAAGCCTTCGGATGCTAGACTCCAGCACCCAGAGTATCTTCTGCCAGGAGCAAGGCCTGAGCAGCCTTCCCCAGGGCACAGGTACTATCGCCCAACAAACATGTCAATCCTCTTCCTTGAGACGGATGCTGTGCTCACCCATCAACCCCTGGGTAATGTTCCCACATCACTGGTCAGAGATGTCTGCTCCTTCCGTCTACCTAGAATCACCCACCTTTCTTGGGGTGAGAGTCTCATTGTTATTCCCCAGCCCCACCCTGCAATTCTGTAGGGTTTCTTGTAGGTCTGCCAAAAAATGATGCCCCCATTTTGTGGCCACAAGGTCAGCATGTGACAAAAGCCTGGCCAGTTACAGTGCCTCACTCCTCTGGCCAAACTAATTTGTCCAGAGGTGGCTCTGTCACCCAAGATGAACCAATCGGAATGCCTTGTATATCAGAATCCTTTCAGCACTGTGGTGAGGCTGAGGGAGAAGCCCTTTCCCCTGGGGTTGCTAAGTGGGAATGTTGCCAGTGTGGGGCGCTGTGGTGCTGTCCTCCCAATCTGTAGGATGCAGACTACAGAGTGGAGAAAAGCAAGGACAAGAGTTGGGTGACCCGCAGGGCAAGAAACAGCAGGACACACATAGAGAAGAGAACCTGAGGCCCCAGGTTCCAGTCAGACAAGTCTTCCTGGTTTCCTAGGAACCTCCCTCTCCACTTTTGTGTGGTAGAAGGGGTTAACGGCCAGAGGCATTCTGGCTCCTCCTGGGCAGTAGTCAGAATTGACCTTCTAGGACTCCACCTCTAGAGGTCAAGGAAAGCCCCTGCCTGAACACAAAAGGCTGCTGGTGAGACCCTGAGCCACAGAGATAACACCCCTCACTGGGAGGGCTCTGAGGCTGCAGGAGCGAGAGCAGGTTTTAGGCTGGGTGGAGCTATGAAGCCCTGGTCCCAGTGCCCAGGTCAGAAGGGTGAGACAAATGCCATGTCTCTGTAGGAGCCTTTTCTGGGGAAGTTTAGAAGAGACACTATGACTGCTGATGTCTAAGGGGGTAGGAAACAGACTGTGAGCAAGAAATTAGGGGGGCAAGGCAGGGCAGGAGCAGAGATCCAAAGCAACTCTATGCTGGTAACTGCACTTAGCATTTCCCAGCCATGGTCACACTTGATCTTCAGGGCAATTCTCTTGAGCTCAGGGTTTTAAAAAAAGGAAACTGAGTTCCCTCAAGAATTGGCTAGTGTCCTGGTTGGTGTGGCTCAGTGGATTGAGTGCCAGACTTTGAATCAAAGAGTTGCCAATTTGATTCCCAGTGAGGGCACATGCCTGGGCTGCAGGCCAGATCTCCAGTTGGGGGTGTGAGAGGCAACCACACATTAGTGTCCTTCCCTCTCTCTCTCTCTCCCCTCCCCTTTCTCTAAAAATAAATAAATAAAATCTTTTTAAAAAATCAGCTAGTACCGCCCTGGCTGGTGTGGCTCAGTGGATTGGTGCTGGCCTGTGAACCCAAAGGTCGCTGGTTTGATTCCCCAGCCAGGGCACATAAACAGGCTGCAAGCCAAGACTCCAACCACCTCCGTAGCTGGAGGCAGGTGAAAGGCCACCACACATTGATGTTTCTCTCCCTTTCTTCCTCCCTCTTCCCTTCTTTCTAAAAATAATAAATAAAATCTTAAAAAAAAAAAAAAGAAAGAAAAAACATCAGCTAGTGAAGGGTTAGGCTGGCACATGTAGAACTGAGTCTAGACGGCTCCACAGCCTGTGCTGCTGCCTCGCGGTCACACGCTCCAGGACTGTGGGGTTCCTGGCTGACGGGCAGCTCCAGCGCGAGGCAGGAGTCACCAGGCCACCCACACGCACAGCCCCGAGCACCTGGGAATGACTTCCCTGAAGGGCTCAGGGAACAGCTGTTTTGAAAAATATGGATACAAATAGTTCTAAACATGTGCGCACCTAAAAAGAATGCTTCAAAACACTTGAAGCAAAGATTGTCAAAACTAAATCGAGGAAGAGATGACAGCGGATTTAGTACACCCCTCTCAGTGACTGATGGACCAAGTAGACAAAAACAAAATCAGAAAACGGATAGATTTAAATACTACCAACCAATTTGATCTAATTAGCATTTATAGACTATCTACCCTAACAGCCACAGAAATTTATTTTTTTCAAATGCACTGAAACGTTTACTCAGGTAAACTAGTAAATATTTACCAAGGCCAACTTGGGTCTTAAAACAAGTCTAAGTAAGTATCAGAGGCCTGAATTCATTCAGACTATTATCTGACCATAATGGTATTAAACTAGAAATCCAATCTATTGAGAAAATTCCCCAAACATGTGGAAATTAACCACACTCCTAAACAGCCTGTGTGTGCTGGCTCTTAAGTCACTGCCCCTCCGCCCACAGCCACCCTTCTATCCTGCTTTGTGATGCTGTGCCTGGGACTCTGCAAACCCCGTTTCTGCTCATCCAGCTGGCTCCAGATTAATCTCTGCCAGCTGGAGGAAGCTCAAGGACTGGAAGGGAGGCACAGGGAGAAAAGGACTTGTTCCTTCCTGTCAGCTTCCTGTTTCTGTGGGCAACGCTGCCTTCACTTTGCTGTTTTTCCCACACTCGGGCTGAATTCAATGGCTACCCTGCCCCCCAACACCCATACAAGTGCCAGCTGGACAGCACCACACCCCCGAGGTCCGAGGGTCGGATCTGTGCAGCTCCTAGTCTTAATTCCTAAATTTAGTCGTTCCCCTTCTTCACTTAGTTCTCAGTCCTAAGGGTAGAAGCTGCTTGCCTCAAAGGTAGAAGTTGCTACCTTTGTGATATTGGAATTATTTCGATGCTGGATTAAAAACTTTACTTTAGAACATAAATTCTCATTCAAATACCTGGGGTGGTTCCTTTCTCCTGACTCAACCATGACACGTTTGCAATAATCATTGCTCTTCATTCTCTCTTACCTCCTTACATCCTGCTCCCATTTAGAGTTTTTCTTCACCTAAAACGTGCTCTTTAGTACTTCCTTTTAGGTGCAAGTCTATTGGTGACCATTTTTTTGTTTGTTTGTTTCATTGGCTTTCTCTGGTTCTATTACAATGCTGTGTCTGCATATGGATTTTAAAATTTATTCTGTCTGGATTTCTAAGCGTTCTTGTGCTTACCTATACCTGTGACTTGGCAGCTTTCATCAATTTGGAAAATTCCTAGCCAGTCTCTCTTCAATAACTGCTCCTGACTCATTTATTCCTGGTGTCCCGTATGTCTCGTATCATTTCTTCTCTGTATTTCATGCTACCCTTTCTTTTCACTAATTCTCTTTTTGGTTCTAACCTGCTGTTAAAACTTACTGTTTTTAAAACTGCATTACGAAGTATAGCTGATAACTAAGAAATGGACATACTTAAGGTGTGCAATGTGAAGAGCTATGGGGAAGGCATCTCCAGGTGAAAGCAGTGAAAACACACATTACCCCAATGCCTCTGAATGCCCTCTTATGCAATCATGCACCGCTTTCTCAGTTCGCTAGAGCATTTTTCAGTTCTAACCCTAACTTGATTCCATCCCAACACTGCTGTCTTTTATAGTAGTTTCCAAATCTCTGCTGAAATTGTTTATTTTTGTCTGTTATTTCCTTAAACATAGTGAGCACAGTCATGTCTGAGCCCAGCAGGTTTTCCTGCTGCTGTACTTGCCTCTTTACGGAACATCCTCCACACAGAGCCAGCGTTTTCCCTAGAAACAGAGCTCCTCACACCGCTTACCTGCTCAGGACCTCCCGTGGCCTCCCTGCCTCCCGCCACTGCTCTCCTCCAGCCCACCGGGCAGCTGCAGCACCGCCCTGTGCTGTTCTCTGAACAAAACAAGCCTTTTTTCTACCTCGGTGTCTTTCTATCTGCTCTTCCTCTGTCTGGAACATTCCTTGATCAAACGTTCACATTGCTGGCCCCTTGTCATTATTCAGAGCACTCAAATATCACTGAAGCCCTCTCCTCCCTACTCTCTGTCCTTCACCCTGCTTTATTTTCTTCACAGCACTATGACTATTTCCCACTAGTTTACTGTTTCTAGTTACAAGCACCACCCGGGGGTGGGGCGAGAGAGGACTATCTGCTTTGCTCATTGCCACATCCCAGAAACTACAATGGTGCCTACAGGTACCCAAATGTTTGTTGAAGGGATGCATGAACAAATATGACTCCAGAATGCAGGCTCCCACATCAGCTCTGCTGCAGGGGTGCCTGCAGACCTCAGCGGAGGCTACTGCTGAAAGCTGACTCAGCGCAGGCCCTCGGCTGTGGCTGTCCTCAGAGAAGACCTTGGCCAAAGGATCCACAACATCTCTGTGCCATGACCAAGCTGGGCAAGTACAGCAATGACCCATCACCTGCTACAGAAGGGGCCAGGGAGCCTGGAGGCCTAGAAGAAAGGGCAGAACCTCTCTTTCCTCCGCATCCGCATGTGTCCAGGAAGTGAAGGGAGCAGTGTCTAATTAAAGGACCAAGTTCTCAGAAGGGGAAGGGCAGCGTTCCAACAGGCTGCTTCCTCGTCTGTGTACACGGTGCCAGTGTAAGTGAACAATAGGGCTCCTGTGACAGTCGGAAGCCTCACTCTGCCAGGCTCACTGGGGTGATGGGCAGCAGTGGTGCCCTGCAGCGACACTTTCAGGCAGCTCCTGAGATTGCCCAAGAGAAGGTCTGGGCCTCTGTGCTATGGTGAAGTCAGATCATCACCACCTCTGACTGACTATGCAATCTGAACCTCAATGACAACTGAAAAGTGAGCATCATTCTTCCTAGGTCCTGAGAGGATTTAACGAGGGGACAACTTCTAGTAAATGCCTAACAGAACCATCCAATAAATGACAGTTACACTCCTCTAAGTGAAAGGCCTGACACCCTTGTGAAACTGAATCAGTGACACAAATACCTTCAGCTTCTTTAGTTCAAGTTGGTGATGCTGTAAAGAATGCTCACATTCACTCTTCCTTTCTTTAAGGACTGCATTTTCTTGTTCCAACTCCCTCTGCAAGGTGAGAAAAGCATACATAAGAAGAAAAGATCTTGACCCTATTTCCCCTGGGCACAGTCCTATCACTTTGGTGTGGAACCTTTAAAAATGCCCCCCACCTTTTTAGGGAGATGAGAATGGGGTGGGAGAAAACCAGACAAACTCCTCACAAGAAGAAGTAGGCACTTGATTCTGAAGGCTGTGGAACAGGGAGAGGGACCAGAGAAATTAGAAGCCGTTAGGAAAAAAATATAAACTTTAAAAAGACAGTGGGAAGAAACTGCTGGGATTGCTCAGGAAGAATCAGGAAATCCCTGTGCAGCAAGGATAAAGAAAAGCCATCTATTTATGGAGTTTTTGTGAAAAAGCGGCCTTTTTATATCTAGTCTCCTGAGCAGTTGTCTTGTTGGAAAGAAAAAAATTGCTCCAAAAGTGGTTCCCCAGGTCAGAGCGGGGCTGGTCGGCTTGTGGACCCAGTGCTGAGTGGCTAGCCTCTGTCCCTTCTGCACTCACCACCTGATGGTCCATGGCCACCTGTTCGGCCACTCGAGCCGCCTCAAGGGTAGCAAGCTGGGCCTCCAGTGCGAGGACGTGCTCTGTGCACTGCTGCTGTGCACGACCGCTCTCCTGGTTTGCAGTGGCCTGCGGGGGTAACAGAGAGCAATTACTCATGGGGACAATGAGGGCCTCACTCTGTTCCTCACTGACCCAAAGATGGGTGTCCAATACAGACAAGTCTACTTCCCAACCTTCCAGCCTGGGTGCTGCTGAGGTCCCTCCCTGCAGGCTCCCGTTACCCCCAGGCCCCAGCCTGCTCAGGAGTATCTGTCTGGGATTGGTCTTGGTGCTGGGGTGCAGCTCTGAGCACCTGCCAGCCCTAAGACACAGCCCTCCTTCACTGTACCCAGTGCTGCCCTCCATGGTGGCGGCTGTCCCCGGGAGGCAGCCTAACCCAGGGATGAGGCTGGACAGGGCTTTGAGCTGAGAAGAACGCTGGTCCTGCCGTTTGTTAGCTTGAAGACCATGACTTAGTAGCCTGCTCTTTCTGACCTGCTTCCTTGGGAGAATGAGGGTACCAGTGCACACCTCTTGGGTCTGTGCTAGGACTCAGGAAAACCGGAGCACAGTGCCTAGGGTGGGGTAGCCATGCAATGAAGGCTGTTCTCATTTCTCTAGCTTCTAACTCAACACCCCTCCTGAGGCCGTGATGACCCGCCAAGCCCATGCCATCTTCTCCCCAGAGCCTGGGCCTGCTCTCCACAGCCCTGGCTGTGAGCTGACCTTTGTGTACTGGTGGAGCTCCCACCTGTCACAGTCACAGAACTAGCCTGGGCCCTCCGGTCAGCTGTCAGGAGGGAATTAGCCAGTCATGGCCTCTGGGAGATTGAGAGATTCCAGTAGGCCCTGACTCCCTTTACCTGCAGCTGCCCACAACCAGTGGGATAGCTGTATCTAAAGCCACGTCTGGATACCATTCCAGAAGTTGGGAGCAGGGCTGGCCAGGTGCAAAAAGAGTAAAGGGACAGCATCGAAGGCCTGGGACACAGCAGCCACAATAACCACTTACAAGCTCTTGAATCTGAGCTTCCTGAGTGGCGGTGATGGCCCTGTTCTGCGTCAGCTTCTCCTCAGAGGCCTGCAGGCTCTGCTCTAGTTCCTTCACCTGAGAGGGGAAACCGAGGCCGAGAGTAAACACACATGGCTTCCAACACCAAATTATTTTAAGTCTACTATCCTAATGTAGTTCCTTCCAATCTTTTTATGACTTAAAAAAAATAATTTTGTATACAATTCTAGTAAAACTTTGTATTTTTCCTTCTCACTCAAGTTTTCTCCTGTGTTTCCATTGATCATCATGCCTTAGATTATTTTCTCAAAGCCTCTTTCAGGATTTATGCTCTACTGTCTACAGCCCATTTTCCCACCCAAAATAATAGCAGTTAACATCTTTATGCAAATTTTTTGACCTGGTTTAAATCACTTCCTTAGAATAGAGTCCCTAAAATGGAACTAGGATTACTGCTGGCACTAATTTTGGTTTCAATCATTCCACAAACGTTGACCAAGTCTAACTATAACAGACCGGGCCCTGCACTGGGATGCGAGGCAAGCCCAGCGAGCAGGATGACAATGCTCTGTCCAGCACTTAGCTAGATGTCACTCTCTAATGGGGCATTTTTATCTGATGCAAGCTATCCATGCCAATTTCTCTAGCCAAGGCCTCCTATTTGTGGAATAAGGTCTGCCCCTGGGGCACTGCGTTATTAAAACATAAGCACAAAGAAGGTTGCAGCTCTGTCAAGAAGTATGTACCCAATGAGAAGAGGACATCTTTGGGTCTCATGGCTCCTCAGATACAGTTGCATGACATGATTTAACTGACAGCCTCACTGAAGCAGTACGAGTACTTCTATAGAAGAGACCAGTCATGTTACTTGTCCATAATCATACATTTTACCAGTGGTAGAACCAGGACTGAAACCTAGGTTTTTAAACTCCTGTCCTGGGTTCAGAAAATATCTACTTAAGTCCCAGTTAGAGGCAGAACTTAAGAAAGATTTCAGATTCTCAAAAGATTACGCGTAGAGTTAGTATATGTCCCAGCAAATCCACTCTTAGGTATATACACCTACATAATATACCTAAAAGAAGGGAAAGTGTGAATCCACACAAAAACCTGTTCATTGTACTATACTGTTGGTTAAGCAGCATTATCCATAAGAGCTAAAAGGTAGAAACAACCCAAATGTCCATTGACAAATGAATGGATAAATAAAACATGGTACATTCATACAATGGAACAAGAACCCTAAAGTGGCTTATTAAGCCTTAAAAAGGAGTGAAAAGTTGACACATACTACAACATGGATAAGCCTTGAGGACATTCTATTAAATGAAATAAGCCAGATACAAAAGGACAAATATTGCATGATTTCACTAATATGAAGTACTTAGATTCATCAAATTCATAGACACAGAAAGTGGAAAGGTGGTTACCAGCAGCTGGGTGAGGGGAGAGTGGGGAACTAGTGTTTAATAGCACAGGGTTTCTGTCAGAAAGGATGAAAGAAGCCCCTCCCACCACTCACACTCCTTAAACTGGCAAGAAATGAAGACTGGGAAATGCCAGTGTTGGAAAAGTCCCCATTGCAGACCCAGGAACCCCTGCCCATGCTGGGTAAGTAGAGCCAGGTACAGCCCTACTGGGAACATCCTTGTCTTATTTAGTCACATTAGGTCACAGGCATTCTCTCTCCTCCTTAAGGTGCACTGCCATCTGTGGTGACAGGAAAAAGGCAATTTGTATGTCTGTAGATAACTACATAGATAACTACAAAGTAGATAGATAACTACAAAGTACAGTAGGTAAATACAGTGAAGGTGACACAGAAGATGGAGCAGCTGAAAGCAAGAAAGAAGACATATGTATGTATAGCTCTATCATTTACATAAATTAATACACATGCACACAAAACAATGCCACATATTTTAGAGTAACCTGAAAGAGAAAAATCTCTATTAACCATGTCAGAATGGTTTCCTATGGGAGAAAGAGAAATGAGGATAAAAGGGAATAAACAAACAAGAAGATAACTTTGTGTGGAAAAATGACAATAATATGGCAAGAATGAAGAAAGTGACTATGTAAGTAAGATCCAAAAACAGTCCTTTTATAAGAAAACCTCTGACCCAATGGGATTCTCAGCACAACCGAGTCATCCACCCAGGTTACCACCAGGCATTGCAATCACTGGCAGTGAGGTTGGTACCCGTGTCTCCAGGATGTCAATGGCCTTGGCCTGGCTGCTTTTGGCTATCAAGAGCTGCTGTCTGGTGTCCTCCAAATTCTGCTCAGCAACTGTTTTCTGTAAGTGGAAAGATAAAAATTCACATATAAAGCACACACAGATCAATTTGACACAGTCTTTTAACCTTGAGCTGGGGCAACAGAGTAATAACCAACTAGGGTTCTATGAAATCTCCCGCCCCACACTGGCTGGCCCAGAGAGTTAATGACCTCTTTCAGGAGTCCCTGCACCTGTTCTTCTCCTGGTAAGTTCTGCTGCAACCTCTTCTCTAAGGAAGCAACTTTCTCCTGGAAATGTGTGATGAGTTTTTCTTTCTCTTGAGTTTCAGCAGTAACCTGCAGGTGAAAGCAGAGATCATGTTACACTATAAATCCTTTCTCCCTCTCTTCTGTGTCTTCCAGGACCATCAAGTTTCCCTGAAATTGCTCTTCACTGCATGTATGCATATATGTATGTATCTCATTAGTGCCCCAACTGGGGACCAAACCTGAAACCCAGGCATGTGCCCTGACTAGGAATCAAACTGGCAACATTTTGCTTTGGTCTGGGGTGTTTTGTATTGTTCTGTTTTTGTTTTTGACTTACCTTTTGCAAATCAATGGAAAGATGCTGAATGAATGCTTGGAGCTCTTGTTCCTTTTGTTCCAGGGCTTTGATCTTATATTCTGCACCTGTTTTTGAAGCTGTCACAAGATCTCTTCATTGAAAGAAAGCAGACAATGAGCCAATTTGAGTATCTCATCTAATACACACTCTTCCACAGGAAAAACAGATGATTCTTTACATGTCAGGGCTGCAAACATTCGCCAAGTAAAATTATCAGTAGAGAAGACTCCTTGGCCCTCTCTGAAGCAGAAACCCAAAGAAAAAAATTCCATTCAGGTTTAAGCAAGAAATCTTGTTCTGCCTTTGGTTTCTCAATGGCTTAAAAACAAAAATATACTGAATTGCTCAGCAGGGTTGGAGGGGTTCTGAGCTTAGGGAGGTGAAAGGGAAGAAGGGTTTAGGGATGGGGGTCCTGAGCCCGGGCAGATAAGGACAAGCCGAGAACCTTTTGCCAGAACTGAGGTCAGAAAGTGTTGCAAAGAGTAATGGGGAATGGTGGGCGGGTTACAGCCAGAGCCACACTAACACTGCTTCCCATGGGCCCCACAGACCAAGCAAGAACCTCTGCTCTTCCAGCGCTGAGCAGTGTCTCTGCAATTCTTCTAGCTTCTGCCTTAAGTCTGATGACATCTGACTGGAAGTCATCAACTCCTCCTGGGTGCGACTAAGTTCTCTGGTTTGTGCCTCCAACTCTCGCTCCATTTTCCCCATACTTTCTTCTTTTTTTAAAAGCTGATACAAAGATAAAGTTTCACTGAGCCACTACTAAGAGAGAGAATTTTTTAAAAGTCTGGACCAATAAGCCAAATTTTCATAACATTTTTGTGGGCTTCTAGGTGGCTTTATATGCTCAGTAGTGGAAAAGAAAAAAAAAAAAAACAAAATAAAACTTTTCCACTTTAATAAACTGAAAAAATGTAAATATGATTAATATCAAAGACTACTGGGGTATGTTTATCGGCACTTAGAGGGCAATGACTAGCAAAATTGGAATAACTGATAATCTATTCAGTATTTAGTTACTAAAACAAAAATGCGCACCATATGTTTCACTTTACTCAGTTCCTGTTGCTGGAATCCTTCTAATTCATCCATCTCATCTCTCCTTTGGAAAAGATTCAAACTCTGATTCTTCATTTCCTGTAACTGAGCTGTCAGAAAACTTTTCTCCTATTTGGAAGAAGAAGATAACAACTCAGGCAACTAAGGCATTAAAATCATATTATGAAAGCAGAATTCTTAATAAAGAAAATCTTAAGGAAATTTAGATAATATACTGACACTAGAAAGCTTTACAGTAATTATGACCAATATGGTATCATCTATTAATTCTTTAAGTTAAAAATAAATGTTTTAAATGTTGTGAACAAGAGTAATAAAAACAATTATTTAACATTTTAAGTCTTAAGTCTGACTAGCAATTCCAGCTACTCATTTTACACATCTCTCTCTTCTCAGTGACAGTCTCAACAGGCTGGACAACACTAATAACTGGGGTACAACCGAGTGCCCTTAAAAAATTAGATGCATTTAAGTAGAGCTGATTTCAGTTAGCTATTCAACAAAAATGAGACATGATCAGCAGGTTACAATTTACTACATGACAGCTTCCCAAGATGGATTGTCTTCAGGACAAATCCTGCTGTTGCAGTTTCCAATTCTTGATTGAAAAGAAATTAAAATAACTTAAAAATAACATTTCAAAAAAAAAATCATAGTGGCTATACAGGTGTCTCATTATCATTCCCAGTTTAAAATATTTGCCAACCCCTCCTTTGAGGGGAGAGGGGGAAAAGAGACAATCACTTTAATGAACTGAAATAGGTTTTATTTAGTACAGTCCTATATGGATTCCCTTTACCATAATTTGAAAAGAAAAAAAAAAAAACCCAATGATAATTTCAGCTGCTACAATCATGAGTTTCTTTTAAGATAAGGAAGCTTTGACCTATCCCATGCCACTATATTTAAGATCATCATTAACACCATGGTTAGAGCTTTTTAAAAAAAAAAAAAATTAAAGATTTTATTCATTATTTTCAGAGAGAAGGGCAGGAAGGGAGGAAGAAAGGGAAACAAACATCAATGTATGGGGCCTTTCACCTGCCTCCAGCTGGGGACCTGGGTGGAGACCTGGCTTGCAACCTGGTTATGTGCCCTGGCTGGGAATTGAATCAGCAACCTTTGGATTTATAGGCTGGCACCTATCCACTGAGCCACCAGCCAAGGCTAGAGCTTTTTTTAAAGGCACATGTTTCTTTGAGAGATAGTTTGACTTTTCCATAATTCTTTCCTTATACATAAGTATGTTAAAGCATTCTGATTTAATAATCAGATTTCTACAGAACACACAAAGAAAATCACTGTTTTAACTTGGTATTTTAAACTCAAGAATAAAGCAGTAATAAAATTAATATTTACTATAACAGTAAAAATATTTTGCAACTGAATATATCAATCTAAGAAATAATTTTTTTACCATGAAAAGTAACTCATAATTACTCAATGAAAACAAGGAATGACTAAAGTAACAGCATATAATTCAGGCTGAAGCCGTTGCCTACTCATTATTTTAAGTGAAAATGTTTTTCTAAGACAGATACCATATGAGTTCATTCATATGTGGAATCTAATGGACAAATTGAACCAACAAAGAAAATGAGGACAGACTCACAGATTGAGAGCAGGATGATGGCTAGTGGGGAGGGGGATTAGGGAGCTTATCTGAGCAAAAAGGAAAAAGGACTCATGAACGTAGACAGCAGTGTGGGATTGTGGTAGATGGGGAATATCAGGGGGCTAAAGGGTCATGGGAAAATACAATAAAGTTTTTTTTTTTTTAATTAAATTAAAATGTTTGTAGCCTTGAAATTTCATCTTCCTGTTCATGTCTGGGGCCTGGGATTACCTTAGGCACCTACACAGTGTCAGACAAGCTATGGAGCTAGAATAATCAATTCTTCTCACTTGTATGTAGCCAAGAGGCTCTTTTATTTGCTCAGTGCTGAACTTGGGGAAATGCCCTCCTTTCCTGCCTCCTCGAAAAGTGTTCCTAATGTGACCAGAGCGTCAGGGCACCAGCAAAAATAAAGATGGCAGGCGCAAGTTAAGTATTGTGAGAAAAGTTTAATAAAGGGACTTTTCAAAGCTGTGGAGAGTATAACAAAACCTAAAAGAGAAAATGTGCTAGTAACAGATGGGCATGAACTGGCAAAGGAATGAAAAACTTACAAGAAACCCAGTGGGAGAAACTATGTCAAGAGGGGAAACCAAAAATCCAACTAAAACTGTGACCTTTGGCCATGGGATAAAACTAACCTGAGGGGACACCACAGGGAGCTGGCCAGGGGATTAACATTCTGACCACACTCTTCTTCCATACATAATTCTTTCAGTGCTACCAGTGTGGAACCCAATCAGAAGCAAAAGGGCAATGGAGCTGTACTGGGGAGCTCCTATCAGCCCTCAGGTACACAGAGAAAGTTAACAGAAGGGTGGAAAGTATACTGGGAGGGGCATGCCCATCAAGAAAGGGTAAGATATGAGTTTTTCAAGTCAGTACCCAGCTTCCAAAAGGTGATGTAGTCATCAGTATTCTGGATACTGCAGAAACCATTTTCTAAGCCTCATAGAAGAGGCCAACTTTTGTAATGAGACAAAAATAAAGAACTAACCTTTTCAAGCTGATCCACTTTTTCTGACCATTCCTAAAACAAAACAACAGAAAAGTATCTTTTCCAGGGAAGAATATCAAATAATATCAAGGTTTTTCAGAAAACAAAGCCTTCTGCTCTTTCCCAAAGCAACCCACCAAACAAACAAAACAGAACATTTTTTTAAAAACCCATGAAGTTGGCTTAATATTAAGAAAGTTGAGTTCTAAAGGAAGAAAATGAACTTTATATAAAATTCTAAGGCCCTGGCTGGTAGCACAGTAGGTAAGGCACCAGCCTGCGAACCCAAAGGTCGCAGGTTCAATTCCCCAGCCAGGGCACATAGCAAGGTTGCAAACCAGGTCTCCAGTCAGATCTGTGGCTGGAGTCAGGTGAAAGGCAACCATACGTTGATGTCTCTCTCCCTCTCTGCCTCTCTCCCTTCCCCTTTCTAGAAATGATGAAATAAAATCTTAAATTAAAAAAATAACAAATAAATAAATAAATAAAATTCTAGAACACAAATACAAGCCTGCAGATGTTTACTAAGTAGAACAACCAAACAAAACTATCTCTGCCATTCTGATGCAGCTTTCCAGCTTATTCCTGAGTACTTTCCCATGATTATTATCGTAATTTCTTGGGTCCAGCAGAGTTGGTAACCCTGTAATTGATGTTTAGAAATTAATTTACTCAAGGGGAATGTCTTCACCAGCCCCTAATAGTTACTTTCATTCTCATCTTGATTTTACCAGTGTGCTTTATGCTATCTGGTATAAAGTTATCGAAAAAGGGATTATGCCCCTTATTCACAAATCACTGACCAGGGGAAAAAATATCTGCTGGCACAAAAGGCTATATCCCAAGTGCCAAAAATCAGAATCTACCAACTTTAGATTATTTCTTCATTTATAGACATTCATATCGTAGTTTGCCACTAAGTATTGGTGAATGATATTTTCTCTGGCTAGTAAATGTCCTAGAAGACAAATACACACTTTAAAACCAACCAACGAACCACCCCATCTAAGGTAGGTAAATTATAGTACCTTTGCTTAAATACAACATAATATAATATTAATAAACTGATCCTGTCTTAATAAATCAGGATTATCATTATAATATCTTTGTGCTTACATTTAAAATGCCATTGCAAAATGGCATAATAGCATTATTTTCTTTTCTTATTGTCATTCACTCAGCATCTTAGAACAAATGATCCTAATGAGATTATAGGAGTCCAGCTGGCTGGAGCTGAAGAAAGTTGGGAACCAAAGATTGTACCAACTATGTACATCATGGATGATGGCTAGCTTGATAGCACCTTCTCCGCTAGAAAAGGCAAGTGTCTGAGTCTAGGCTTTGAGACAGGTTTTTAGAGGACAGAGACTCTTTCTTGTCCTGGGCTCATTACCCAAATTATGGACACACAATTTCCCTTTTCTATTTCACAAAGCTACACAGTTGTAGAATGATACTCTCACATTCTGGACTCATTTCATGATTATAACTGCAAGGTTTTTAAATAATAGCCCACCCTGTAGCTGAAGGGAATCTCATAGAACATATATACCAATAGCATTCTTTTTCTCCTAAGTTGTAAATATTCTCTACCAGGTTTATGTCATGGTTTGTAAAAATCCCATCATTAAGTGAAAGCTCTTCAGTCATGGGCAGTGGTACATATAACATACTTGGTCCTTTCTGGCTAATGCCAAGGCTAGTTCTTCTGCCATTTTGGCTCTGTTGGCTTGGAATGTCTCATTCTGCTCTTGAAATTTCCGCATGGAAGCTGTTAACAAATAAGGCTTTATTTGAGATATGGAGATATTTCAGAAACAGCATGACAAATAACCTATGTGATTACAACTGTTACCTAACAAACAAGGCTAAGGTCACATAAGTGAATTCTGAGACTGGGGAAAACCTGATGCACCTCAACTTTCCCAGAATCTTTTTGGCCTTAGTAACAGACGACTGGTTTTTTGTTTGTTTCTTATTATTTTTGCTTTTTATAATACTCAATATATACATTTAGGAAAATGCCAAAAGGTAACTTTAAATGGTGCAATGATAGAGCACTGAGTTAGGTTAAGTTTGCAAGAAAACACTAACACTGGTGCTATGCGATGATAGTTACCACTTTATAAAATTAAAAACAAAAACAAAAATCAAAGCAAAGTAAAAATATTTCTTTCACTTGGTTCTTCTTTAAACAATTTAGCATATATTGTATCAACAAAAAATATCTTTCTACTTCTGTTGGCATTTTCTTGGATCGAACCCACCAAAGAACATATGACATACGGTAAAGAAAATGTATGTCCTATTGTTGGAGGAGGGATGACAGTTAGACTTCCCCCAGTTTCTGAACACAGCAGGGATGGAGCTATGGCTAGAATCAAAGTCTCCTAATCTAGGTCCAACAGCCAGGTACTAGATTTTGCCACTAAACTGGTCCACTGGATGGGCACAGTTGATAAGGACCTTCTCCTAGGAAGCATGTCCATAAGGCAATGCAAGTATCAGATAAATGTTACATGTATCAATCTGATTAAGAAATAATGGATACTACTCATAAAACAAAGATTTGAATTATAATAAAGTGAAAAACTTAACTATGCAATATTGTTTCATTTAAAAAAAACTAAACCCTAAAAAGATTGGGAAAAAAAAAATACGTACAATCCTGATGTTTTTCTAACGCAATTTCAAGCTTCTCTTTTATCTTCTGCAAGTTTCGGACCTGTTCAGCATAGTCTTGCGTGAGGAGGGTGATGCACATACCAGGAATGGACAAACATCAGGAAAGGAAGATAATTAAACAAAAAAATGAGTGAAAATGATGATGACTTTTTCAGCATGAAAACCATTCCTGTTCAGGAAAGCTAGGCAGACAGCTTCCCGTTAAAAATGAACAACACAGGTGAACAGGCATAATACAAACTTACACACGGTATAAATGGTGAGTACAAACAGGCAGATTTGTTTAGCTTTGAAAAAGAACAAGAATTGGGCCTGGTCTGGTCATCAGAAATGCCCTGGTATGAAAACCAGAATGACCTCATCACTTAATTTCAAATCTCAGTTTTCACTTCCCCTTCCAGTCTTAGCCAAGGGAACTCCCTAAGCAGCTCACTTCAAGTCTGCACAATGGAGCAAAAATGGTTAGGGCCACAGCAAACACCTTCTCACAGGGAAAGTAGTTCATGCTTAGAAGTCAGCTTCCTTTCTACTTAGGAACTGAGCTGCCTATGCCACTTTAAAGGTGGAAGTCAGAATTAATTACCTGGTTGGCCAAAGAAGATAGCATGGCATTGTAGAAAAGTAGACAGGCTTCAGTTCAAATTCCAACCATGTCCGTCCTTAGGCAAATGACTGATCCTAAGTATCAGCTTCTTCACTTATCAAATAATATTAACTGTACCTAGATAATAAACTATCTTATACGCCTTATGTATCTGGCATACAGTGCTCAATAAAAGGGAGTATTGTTGTTGTTATTATTCATACTGAGCCTGTAGGAAAATACACAGGACATAAGTGGGCTCAGTAAGTGTCAGTTTTCTTCCCTGTCCCTTCCTCTCTAACATAAATCAAACCCAGACTGTTCTCCCTTCTATATTAGGGAGGGTACATAATTATTTTATAGCTTCCCCCCAACATTAAACAAATGTATAATTATTTCACCCATGTTACTGATATCATTTACACTAGGGAGTATGAGGATAGTAACAACTGAGTTTAAAGCAGACTCCAATTAAGAGCATGGACTCCAGGATCAAGCAAATCTGAGTTTGGATCCCAGCTCCACCACCTACTACTTGCGTGACCTTAATCTCACTATGTCTAATAAGATACAGTTGGACAAAATGAGATAATGGACTAACTAGAAGCTGTGAACTACAAATATGGACCTTTGATAACTGCACAAACACAGAGATTTCACATAAAATTTGGTGACTTTTGTAGTCTAATGCTTTAACTCCCATAAAATGGGCATAAGGCCAAGGAACAAAAAGAAACACAGAAGCCAATGACCACTTCACAGAACGAAGCTTTAAGAATGGTTCCCCTGGTAGAAACCAAAATAAGAACTCACAACTCTATCACAAGCATGACCTGCTCAGGCAAAGGATATAATGGGAGTTGTGTAAATTGTAAAGTGCACACATAAGACATCATGAGAGTTATGGCTTCCATACAGGTGCTGAAGTTAAAATACCATTGAAAAGTGGCCCAAAGACCAGAATACACTTACATAGGTGATATGTAGCTGTAGCAAGTGCCAACATGGCACCAAACCCCTCCGGTGTTGAAGAATCCAACATCTGCTGGCCATTCCCTATAAATAGTATCCCCTACCCACCTCCACCCAAAAGTGAGCTATGCTAATGGCTAAAGAAGACAGTCAAATCAATTTTAATATACTTTTAATACCTTTTATATCCTTGGCTAGAAATCTTAGAAGTGAAAAAACAATGCTTTTCTTTAAACCTTAAAACTCAGTTTTGCCCTGGCTGGTGGCACAGTGGATAGGTGCTGGCCTGTGAACCCAGTGTCGCTGGCTCGATTCCCAGCCAGGGCACATAACCAGGTTGCAAGCCAGGTTTCCAGCCAGGTCTGTAGCTGGAGGCAGGTGATAGGCAACCATACATTAATGCTTCTCTCTCCCTCTCTCCCATCCCTTCTCTCTGGAAATAATAAATAAAATTTTTAAAAAAAATACCCTCAGTTTTGAATTTACACTATATATATATATATATATATATATATATATATATATACACATATATAGTTTTTTTATTTTGACTAGGAAGATCAAAATACATCTAATTAACTATAAGGTTAGGCTATATGGCTATTTTACAAGGAGAGAGTGTTAGGCAAGGCAAATTTCCTTTGTTTTTTATCAATCCTTAGACGTACCAGAAAGTCTAGCCTCTAGTTTCCGTATCTGTTCATTTCTCCTCAAAAGCTGAGATGACAGATCTTCTCTGGAGCTACTTCCATCGGAAGCCTGTTGAGACAGACACAAGAAGAGGTTACATTCATACAGGGGTTTTCCGAAGTGTGTGACAGAACTGAACAAGAAAGCGATGACTCTTATTTTAGGTTTGGTTACACTCTGTGATCACGGAAAAGCTTCTTAAATTAGCTGAGCCCTAGCTTCTCAACCTATAAAGTAGAAGCAACACTACGTACATCTATAGTGTGAATGAGATGCTAAATAGATCATTATGTGTGTATGTATACATGCTACTGCAATAAATGGTGGTGAACAAACCCATTATGATCTTATTACACCAAGTACCACATATAAAATATGTTTATAGTGATTTTAAAAAAGGGGGGGAAATCACTTTATTTTTCCAAAGGTAAATAAAGTCCTGGTATAAAGAGGGGAAGGCTAACCTGTGATAAAGAAACCACTGCTGCGGGAGGCAGGTGAAAGGCAGCCATACATTGATATTTCTCTCCCTTTCTCCCCCCAACCCTCTGAAAAGAATGATTAAAATCTTTAAAAAAAGAAACAAAAAACTATTGCTGATATTAAGTTTCAATATCTTCATCTGTAAAACAAAGGGATGTCAATCTAAAGCTCTAAAAAGCATCAAAAACTTTAGCAGATAATGCATAATATATTAATGAGACATCAATTTCTTCAACAATCTACATTATCTTAAAGCACACAGGCACTTTTTAGTATTTTGGGTACTGCTAACTATTGCTAATAAGTAACTTGTTTTATCTTTTTACCTCTGATTATAAAATTTTTTTAAATACAGAAGAGTATAAATTTAAAAAATACAGAAGAGTAAAGAAAATGGTTTAATGAACATTCTCTATCTATTGTGACAATTGCTGATGTTTTCCAACACTTGCTTCATCAATTTTTATTTTACTAAAGTACTTTTAAATAAAACACATCCTGACACTTCACCCTAAATACTTTTTGTTTTTTTAAAAATATTTTTATTTATTTATTTAAATTTTATTATTTCTAGAGAGAGGCAAAGAGAGGTAGGCAGAGAGGGAAGGGAGACAGACATCAATGTATGGTTGCCTTTCACCTGCCTCCAGCTATGGACCTGGCTGGAGACCTGGCTTGCAACCTGGTTACGTTCCCTGGCTGGGGAATCGAACCAGCAACCTTTGGGTTGGCAGGCCAGCGCCTTATCCATTGTGCTACCAGCCAGGGCTATCCTAAATGCTTTGATAAACATTTCTTTTCTTAAAAACAATTCTGATTCTACCCGGCACACCTCCGGCCTCCACCCGTGGGATCTTAGGCAGGGTGGCAACTGGGCTCCTTCCTGTGGACTTCGAGTGAAATGTTTATGATGGTTTTAAGCAAGAGCTTCGAGTTGTGAGGGCATTTAAACCACTGACAAGTTGGTGCTGGGTGCAGAAGAACGATCGTTTGGATCGTGGAGAACAGGGCACCAAGCAAAGACAACAGCTCCCCAGGAAGATAGTGGTAGGGTGGCCATTACACACAGCATGGTGTGCAGACCAGGGGACCACAGCATGGGTTAGGGTCTTCACCTATTGACTTGTGGTGTTTGAATTTGGGCAACTTTTCTGGGTCTTAGTGTTCTAATTTGCAAAGTATCTAATTTTAGAGTTGTGAAGATTAAATGCTGTAATAGAAATAAGCACCTACCATGTTTACTTTATAAATAGTCACCTGCAATACAGGAGATGAGCTAAACACTAGCACGATAAGTTCAGCGGTGACTGGGAGCAGGTACCCAGAGCACAAGTCGGCTCTTGTCCTCACAATATGTCCTCGTCCTCCTCCCGCACATTTGTATCTCTCTTCCTTCCTTCCAGCGCCCTGACCTTTCTCCTTTCTTCACCTTTCCTTACGCCTTCACCTCTTTTTCCCTACAATATATTACTTTTGCTTTCCTCCACTATTTCAAGTCACAGAATCTCAACTACTCAAAATATGGAGTGAAGACATTTATAAACATTGATAATACAATTTTGTTTTGCCTTCTTTTAAAATACAGGTGCTTGGAGCCCTGGCTGGTGGCTCAGTGGACAGGCACTGGCCTGAGAACCCAAAGGTTGCTGGTTCGATTCCCAGTCAGGGCACATAACCATGTTGCACGCCAGGTCTCCAGCCAGGTCTGTAGCTGGAGGCAGGTGAAAGGCAACCAACCATACATTGATGTTTCTCTCCCTCTCTGCCTCCTTGCCTTCCCCTCTCTCTAAAAACAATAAATAAAATCTTAAAAAAAAAATCTTCTTTTGAAAATATTTTACTTATTTTTAAAGAGTGGAAGAGAGGAAGAGAAACATTGATGTGTGAGAGATAAATCGTTGAGCTGCCTATTGTATACCCCCAACTAGGGACCTGGCTGGTCACCCCGACATGTGTCCTCATGGGAATCAGGCCAGTGACCTTTCAGTTAGTAGGCTGGCACTCAATCCACTGAACCACACCACCCAGGGCTGATAAATATAGGACATTTTCCCTTATAACCACAATACCATTATCACACCTAACAAAATTAGAAATAACAGCACCTAATATCATCCTGTTTCTCCATTTTGTTCCCCAAATGTCTTTAGGGGTGGTTGAACAATTCACTGTAAATCTAGCCACTTGCCCACCCAACATTTACAGAGACTCAGCACAGTGTCTAATTAAGAGGGAATCTCTGCAGGCAGAAGGTTCAGGTTAAAGTCCCATTTTCACCATGTATAGAGTATACAACTTAGGCCAATTATTAACTTCTCTGTACATTGGCTGCATGCATGAACTATGATAACTAATAAACATGATGTACTTCACAGTACTGTGATAAGGAATAAATAAGTCAATACTTGTCAAGTCCCTAAAATAGAGCCAGGCACAAAGTTTTAATACATATCATCTATTGTTACAATTTATGATTATTATTGTTGGTGAGACATCCTATTCTCAGCATTGTGTTAAGCCCTAGGAATAGTGGTAAAACAGAGAGCCCTTAATTAAAACAGCAATAGCTGCAGCTACTAATTATAAAATACCTGTTAGGAGCCAGACACTACACTACAAAGAGATTTTTTTTAATGTATTTTTCTCATTATCATTTAACCCTACTCTATACTCTCTTGCACCTCCCCATATTCTCCTACCCCTGCAATCACCACACTGTTGTCCATGTAGCAATTACTGTGAAATGCTTGTTAAGAGCCAGGCACTACACTACAAGTGTTTTATACTGTGCAGAAAAAAGTTAACATCACAGGCCTGCAGCTGCTATTCGTAGCAAGGCTTGCTTGCAAAGATAGCCCTTGGCTGGCCTATGGGAACTTAGATTTTGCAAGGGTGTCTACTATTCCTAATAAGAATGGCTCATTAGCCGTGGCTGGTAGCACAGTGGGTAAGGCGCCAGTCTGCAAACCCAAAGGTCGCAGGTTCAATTCCCCAGCCAGGGCACCTAACCAGGTTGCAAACCAGGTCTCCAGTCAGGTCTGTGGCTGGAGGCAGGTGAAACACAACCATACATTGATGTCTCTCTCCCTCTCTGCCTCTCTCCCTTCCCCTCTTTCTAAAAATAATGAAATAAAAATTAAAAAAAAAGAATGGCTCATTATAGCCTAAACTGATTGTGCAAAAAAAAAAAAAAAAAAGGTGTATGTGTGTGTACATATATATATACATATATACACACACAAATATGGTTTATGCTAACACCTGTTTTCCTTCCAAGAGTCTGAAATTTTGGTAAATGCTAGGCAGAAGATGCCTCTGTGACTAGCCTCCCAATAAAATTCCTGGGTACTGAGACTCCTAGGAGCTTCTCTGGTAGACAACATTTCACCCTGTGTGGTCACAAATCACTTGCTGGGGAATTAAGTTGTCCTACGTAACTCCATTAGAAAGCTGTGCCTGGCTTCCCCCAGGCTTTGCCCCCCACCCTCTTTTCCTTGGGCTGATGATGCCTTGGATCCTTCACTGTAATAAATGACAGCAGTGAGTAAAACTATATGCTGAGTCCTGTGAGTCCTCCTAGTAAATAATTAACCCTACATGGGAACCCCGGGGACCCGACACCTACTTTAATATAGACAGTTCCTACCCCCATGTTACAGATGGGGGAGCTAAGCCACAGAAAAGGGAAGGAACTTGTCCAAAGTTGCAAAATAATGAGGGAAGCAGGGAGTCAAATATAGGCCAGACTGCAAAACCTCACCTGAGTTCCCAAGTGCGGCACGCTACAGCCTCTCATAAAGCTCCCAGGTTAGTGGCAGACAGACAAGCCAGTCATCAACAACAATGCAGCACAACAGGTGCTCTTGTAGAGCTAAGTCGGAGACCAGGGACCAAGTTCAGTCAGAAGGGAAAAGCGCAGAGGGGATGAGAGGGGCAGGTTGGGTCAAAGGGGATTCCTGGAAGTAACATGCGAGTCCAGCCTGGAAGGATGCACAAGAGGCTGTTGGAACGAGAAGTGTAAGGATGACGTTCCAGAGAGAGGAAACAGCATAGGCAAACATGGAGGCATGGAGAAATGTTGTCCACTCTGGAAAGTGCAGTTAAGTTCAATACGGCTGGAGCAGAGTGTAGGAAAATAGAGTGGGATGAAGCTGAACACATCACGACTATTTACTCATGAGTTTGCACTGCCTCCTGAAGGTGATGCGGAAGCCACTGAGGACTTTTAAGCACTGGGGGGGGCATGGACACACATGCTCTGGGGAGTTACTGGGGCAGGGAGCCCAGAACGGTTACATTTGTCCGAGGAACAAACACAACCTGAAATTCAACGGAAGTAAATGTACTATTCTAGTACATTGAACAGAGAGGGCAAATTTGAGACATTTAGGAGATGGACAAACATTTGCTAACTGATGGGACACCAAGAAGCAAAGGAGGGAAGAGTCTAAAATGCTTCCAAGGTTTCTTGTTGGTGACAAGGAGGATGAAGGAGCACATGTGGAAATGGAGTTACTGACTTCAGTTTTGCTCATTTTAGAATTTGAGATACCAGAGGAAAAACATCTAGCTGGAGAAATATATGCAGCAGGATTATGTGTCTGATGACAGCGAGGGATCAGAATGTATAGAGTAAGTTTAAGTCAATTACTTTAAAAGTCTCAGAGCTAAGTGTTTCCTGAATTCAGGCCAATCTGTATATCTGGCATACATGTGAGATGAGAACCTTCATTTACCATGTCAGCATGCAGGTATTTCTGCCACTGAATTCAAAATTGAAACTGTATCTTTCGGCCTGGTGATCAAATGCACATCTATATTCCCTGTTAATTATAGTAGTCAATGATAATGTAGATCTGGCAACCTTATTGTTTCACCCCAATAACCTAATAGCTTCTGCCATGTAATCTGACCCAGTCAGTTCATATGAAAACAGAGGAGGAAGACTCATCTGACCATGGAAACAACTCAAGTGTCTGTCACCAGGAGCAGACAGATAAACTGTCTTCAATAGCTGGAATCTTAGATAGCAGTAAAAATAAGCGAACCACAGCTTCATATAACACAGATGCGTTTTAGAAACAAAAAAGTTAAAAAATAAGCAACATTAAACAAACTGTTTATGAATATATCCATATCTGGTAGGATATTGTAAACAGCAAGGGAATGATAACACAACATTTAGGACAGTGGTTACCTGGGTGGGGGCAGGGGTGGAAAGAGAATTGGGAAGAAGCATACAAGTGGCTTCAACAGTATCAATAATGTTCTAGTTCTCGGAGTAGTGACAGATTAATAAGCATTCGTTTTATTTTTATGCTTTATACTTTATATTTACTCTACATATGTTCTTTTACATATATCAAGCATTACAATCTTTTATTTTAAACACTCACTTGAGGATATTTTTTAAAAATTGATTTTAGGGAGGGGGCTGGAGAGAACAAAAGAGAAATACTGATGTGAGACAGAAACAAGGACTGTTTGCCTCCTAAATGCACCCTGACTGGAAATTAACCTGCAACTTTTTGGGGTACCAGATGACACTGAAACTAAGCCATCTGGCCAGGGAATTATAAATCAGTTTTGAAAAGTTATCTGATATTACAAGAATCATGTCATATATTAAAGATATATTTTTAATCCTGAAGCTGTTTACACAGCAACATCCTCATTTTAAAAAATCTTTCCAACCCCAAGTGTACTTTACAAAGAAGGGACACACTACAGTCATCAATGCCAACTTTTCAACTTTCCCAATAAAAGAGTGTACTTTGGCTCACTCCACACGGCAACTCAGAGACTTTGTTAAGCAACAATGACTTTCTTAAACTACATAAGCCTGCAGAGCCAACAGACTGAAGTATTGAGAAGTGAAACATAAAAGGTGCATAAAATATATAGATGGAAAGAGTACAAGAAGACAACATATTGAACATGGAAAGGAAGTCACAGAAAAACCAAAAAAAAAAGAATCAAGGGATTTTGGTCAAGATGGCAGCACAGGTAAATACAGCTTGCTTCCTCACAAAACCACATCAAAATTACAACTAAAATACAGAACAACCATCTCTCAGAACATTCAGAAATCGAACCGAATGGAAGTCTGACAAATACAGAACTAAGTAAACCACATCCATCCAGACTCGTAGGAATGGTGGAGACATGGAGTGGACTGGTCCCACATCCAGGTGTGGTGCATAAAAATATGGGAGGGATATCTCAGGAGGAAGGAGTTCCAGCCCCACACCAGCCCCCAGCTCAGGGTAGCAGTGTCAGGAAAATAAATCCCCATAACCTCTGGCTACAAAAATCAGCAGGGTCTGAGTCGGTGGAAGAAACTACTGGAGTCCCAAGCAGCTCCTCTTAAGAAACCTACACATGGATTAATCAGACCCTCTCCCTCTGAGCTCCAGCACTTGGGTAGCAGCTTAAAAGGCACCAGTGGCACACAGGGAGGAAATGAAATGCCTAGCATCAAGGTGAGAGCTGGGGGACAGCTTTCTCCCAGACAGAGAGGTGGGCAGAGGCCATTGTCCCTTTTTTGAACCCTCCCACCAAATGGCCACACAGCCCAGCAGGCTGGGGCCATATCTGGGACTCAATCAACTGTTTGTCCCATCCTGGAGATCCCCAGAGATTCCATCCCATCCAACTTATTGGCCTATCCACACTGCTTTTCCATATGAATGGCTGGTCTTAGTTCATGCTTCACAACTTCCTAAATCCTCTCAAACAACCCACAGCTAGCCTCAGTGAGCCCCCGCCTCCAGCCCCCATCCCTCTTGCTTAGTGGCCCCAGGCCCAGCACTAGCAACAACAAGCCTAGGTTCACAGCTTGGTTTTGCTTGGGAATCTCCAAACCCTGCACCAGTAGCAGCATCTCAGATCGCTTTGTCGCTCAGGCAGGGTTTCCCCAGGTACTGAACAGAGGTGGGGGCTGACCTTAGCCTGCACCAACTGGGAAAACCTCAGAGCCTTCCCACCCAGGGAACAACTACAGAGCATGTCAGAACACCACCACCCTGCCCCAACACAGCTGATGCTTCACGGATGGGGAAAGTTGGTGGTTAGTGGTCACAGCTAGTCCTTGCAGCTGACTGACCTGGGTAAATCTCTCCCACTGACCTGCCAACAGCAATCAAGGCTCAACTAAAAGAGGAGGATGTACTGGGTAAACATGAAGGGCACAACTCAAGTACCCACCTTAAGACTGAGGAGGCTGTGCCACTGCATGCTGCAGGTTACCTACTACCTTAGACCACACTACCAAGACATAGAGTCAAAACAGCTCTACTTAATACGTAGAAACAAACACAGGGAGGCTGCCAAAGTGAGGAGACAAAGAAACGTGGCCAAAATGAAAGAACAGATTAAATTGCCAGACAGAGCCAAATGAAATGGAGATGAGCAATCTATCTCCAGAGCTCAAAACACTGGTTACAAGGATGCTCAAGGAACTTAATGAGGACCTCAACAGCATAAAAAACAGTCCAGTCAGAAATGAAGAATACACTAATTGAAATAAAGAACAATTTATAGGGAAACAACAGTAGAGTAGATGAAGCTGAGAATCAAATCAATTTGGAACATAAGGAAGCAAAAAACACAAATCAGAATAACAAGAAGAAAAAAGGATCCAAAATATCAAGGACAGTGTAAACAACTTCTGGGGCACCTTCAAGTGTTCCAACATTCACATCATAGGGGTGCCAGAAGGAGAAGAGAAAGAGCAAAAAATAGGAAATCTATTTGAAAACTTAGTGAAAGAAAACCTCCCTAATTTGGTGAAGGAAATGAACTTGCAAGTCCAGGAAGCACAGAGTCCCACACGAGATGGATGTGAAGAGGCCCACTCCAAGACACATCATAATTCAAATGCTAAAGGTTAAAGATAAAGAAAGAATCATAAAATCAGCAAGAGAAAAGAATTTCTTGTCAGCTGATTTCTTAAGACAAACTTTGCAGGCCAGTAGGGATTGGCATGAAACATTCAAAGTCACAAAGAGCAGGGACCTACAGCTAAAACTGCTATACCTAGCAAAGCTATCATTTAGAATCAAAGAGCAGATAAAGAGCTCCCCAGACAACAAAACACTACAGGAGTTTATCATCACCAAACCATTATTATATAAAATGTTACAGGGACTTATTTAAGAAAAAAAAAAGATTAAAACTACGAACAATAAAATGGCAATAAATACATACTTATCAACAATGGAATCTAAAAAGCAAACTAAGTAAACAAAAAGAACAAAGAGAATCATTGATTTGGAGAGCACATTTTTGCCAGATGGGAGAGGGTATGGGAAAATGCAGGAAGAGGTGAAGGGATCACGAAGTACTAATAGGTAGTTACAGAATGGCCAAGGGGATATAAAGTACAGTATAGGAAATGAAGTAGCCAAAGAACTTATACACATGACCCATGGAAAAGAACAATGATGGGGGGATTGCCTGAGAAAGTTGGGGGGACAAAGGGGGAAAAATAGGGACAGCTGTAATAGCAAAATCAATAAATTTAAAATCTTTTAAGTATTATTTTTAATATTGAGATGATACCAAATATTAAAAATTAATGAGGATACTTACAAAGTCATCTCCTGAGTCAGCTCCCATAGAGGCAACAGATTCCTTGCTCACGGACCGTGGGATCCTAGTAGCACCTCCTGGCCTCTGAGAAACAGCAGTCTCTTCTGCAATTTTCTTCTTTAGTTTAGCAAACATTTTGCTATGTGGCCAGCCCTGATGACCAGCTCTTAAACCACAGGAGTCTTTAGGCCAGCAACCAGGAATTCCAAGACAGGTGTCTAACAAGTTCCAGATATCCAAGCTATCTTCATTTCTCCTTAAATGTGGGCCAAGGACCTATGGCAACACAGTATCTATAAGTCAGATGAAAGACAGCTCTAAGTTAGACACTGGAGAGAGACTTTATATCTCAGTCACTATGTTAAGCTTCAGGTTTGAAAACTAAGCTTCATAATTTTACATGTATACTTAACAGAACACAATTACTAAGCATTTTCAAAAGCACTCAAGTGCTTCATATGCATAGATAGATAAGGAAATCCAGTCTTAAGTTGGTGAAGCAATCTGCCAATGATTGTGTGGCTAACCAGCAGGGCTGGTATTTGAACTAAGGATTCTGACTCACAAGTCCCTACTTTCTGTCTTTTTAAAAATACCACGTTGGCTATGGCATATAACACATTAAGTAAAAATTTACAGGGCAACAGTAACATCACATGTTTTTGAATCCTTTTCCCAATAATACTATAGTTTAGCCTAATTTTTAAAGATGAAGACAAAAACATGTAACTCAATATGTGGAAAAGGCATAATGCTCTAATGCTGAAGGATTGTTTGCAAGCAGCTATTCACCAGAAAAAGGTGACAGCCTGGAAAAGACCATTCTGGAAAACATTCCTGGACATGCTATGTGGATCTCTTCAAGGGGGATTAAAATGACCTCAAATTAATTTTTTTTCCAAAATGCTTTAACATACTATTCCACAATGAGATTCAAAAGTCTCTTCCTTCCAATGGTGTATAAAACACTGATATTCTGGTTCCCACCTTAACTTCTCATGTTTTGCAGAGGAAATCCAAGCTCTGCTACGTAAGATACACAAAGGACTTCTTACCACTTAAGTCTGTACAATTCTTCAAAAACTTTACCTTCAATATCTGTAAACCACCTACTCACCTAGCTTATCTACTAGGTTTAAACCAGCTTGGAGGTCAAAGTTTTCTGTCCTGTATGAAGACAAAGATAAAATCCGTTGGATAGTTCCTTTCAAGTGTAAGGGGAAAATGTTGGTGGGTGGGGTTGGACGAGTTGGGAGAGGGATTAAAGGGGAGGCAGAAAAACTTGCCACTGCCACAGTCCTCAGTGAGCTACCTTTCCTCGGCCGGGTCTCCTCTGCCACTGTGACTTGCCCAAGTTTCACTCACAGGCACAAAGAACAAAAATCTCCCATTGCAGTACGTGCCTAAATTCACTTCACACTGGGAACCCGAGAAAAACCATTTGAATAATGAGATTACGATTTCCCGGGGCCAGTGTTTACTTCTCAGTCTGAGAAGTAATTCTGAGTCACAGGCTACCTGGCCAGACCCCGGAGCCCTGACTCGCACTAAGAAGTCGCTCAGAGGAAGGATGACTAAGTTGAGTAAAAGACAGCCGCCCAACGCCCAGGCAGGTAAGTACCTGCCGCTTCAGTTTCGATCCCAGTCACTCAAGACTTCTTCCAGGCCGGCTAGGGCGTCAGACTGTCAAAAGAAGGAAGGGACCCCAGGTCTCCTCTCCAATTTGACAGCAGGGAAACAGACCCAGAGAAGAGGAGGGACTTGTCAAATGGTCGCGCAGAGGGGAATCCTGGAACCCTATGCTCCACACTCCCAGGACAGGCAGCCCGCCTCTGCCCCCACCCTCGCCCTTTCAACACCTGGGTACCGACCCCCGCCTTGGTTCTTGCGGCAACTCCGTCTGGGCCGCTTTGGGGGCAGACCGAATCTACTGGGAGAATGAGGGGCCTGCTCGCGTCTCCGGCCCCCGCCCGCACACCTGCCGCTCTCTGGGCAGCCGGCACAGCCCCGCCTCCGGGGCCTCTTGTGAACGCCAGGCCGCGTCACCAGCCCGAACGGCCGGCCCGGAGCGGAGCACCGACCCGGAACCGCACCAGCACCGGCGCGCCGGAAGTAGCTCCGCGCCGGACCCGCCCACCGGCCGTGCGCATGCGCTTCAGAGCGGCCTCGGCCGACCTAGGCGCAAACTTGGGGCCGTGGTTGGACCGGACCTGCTGGAAGGCACGGCGCGATGCCGGGCGTTCCCTCCGGCCCGCCCGCCACGTCAGCGAGTGGCCAGACCTAAGGATGGTGACTGGGTGGCGAAACCTTTTTTCTTTTTTAAGGAGGCGGTATGGCTCCGTGGGAGGAGCCTCGAGGCCAAAGGGAAAGAGCTCAATTGGTGCGGTGGGGCCGACGTGTGCTGTGCTGTAGGGAAACCTGGAGCGTCCCTTCCTCTTCCCACATCCCAGCCCCACACTCCCTACGCAGTCGTCTTGTCACTTAGTAGTTGATCACTCCAAGTCCCTGCCTCCCTCCTCCCCACACAGAACCCTGTAACTGGTACCCTGTGCCTTGCGATTATTAGTGTTTTAACTTGTGCGTAAGACTATTGTAGGTTATACGTTTTATATCGCAACTCAGGACACGTATGATGTACCACTGAAAGAAGTTTCCAGAATATCGTATCATACCCTTATTATATACTGCACTCTGACATAATTGCACTTTGTTAAAAAAAAAAAACTGAAAACACACACACACACACACTCTCTCTCTGGTTTGCCAACCCACTATATTCATTTCTGGGTAAAATTCCACACTGAAGCTATTCTTGTTCTTGCCCCAGACCCAACAGCTTCCACTGGATTCCCCTCAACAATCCCTCCCTCCGTCTGTTTCAGTTCCGACCACCAGGGCCAGTGGAGGGAAAAAAACAAGACTAGGACTAAGAAGAAATACACATACTAGGAGAATAAGCATTGACTCCACAGCCCCCAAAGAATTGAAGTTTGTATTATCTGAAAGAAGAAAACAAACACTAGGAGTTTCGCACTTAACGTTGTCAACAATTCTTAAGGACTACCAAAAACTTTAAGCAAATAATGTTTATTTTTATATTGATACACTTAATATATACGTGAATTCAAGATACAAAATTCATTTACAAGAGTTCACACCTGATGAATGTCACATTTCTAGAGAACATTACTGTAAAAAATGCTCTCAATACACTGACAACAAAAATGTGTAATCTTGTTATTCAATAAACATAAAAATGACAATGTTTAACTTTCCATCCTCTAGTATTTAAGTGCCCTCAAGGTGGGAGGCAACATATAAAAGAAAACTGGAAAGACAGGGACCTATTGAATCTGCTCTGCAGAATCACAGTGTTTACTCTGAAATTCATTTAGTGAAAATAGTTAGTGAAAGGTTTACAATTCTTTATGACAAATCACATGTACAATAATCAAAAGTGATGAACTCAAGAAAATAAAATGTTTCAATAAACTCTCAACTTCTATAAACTATTAACCATAACAGACAAAGCAGAAAAAGAACATAGAAACATTGTTAAGAGGATGCATGGTTTAAGCAATTTTGAAACACAACAGACAAGGCTTCCACAAGACCACAAAAGTTGAAGTCAAATGGTATTGACAATGTAATTTTTCCTTAGTCATTGGTAGTAAATAGCCCCTTCAAAAGTTATTCTACTGAAAATATATACACAGCTAATGAATTCAGATGGTTTGCTGTCTCACAGAGGTGAGTTGATGGATTCTGTTCTAAAGTATTAGCCCACAATATCTAAAATTTAATACAAATGAGCAATAAGACTATGCCTCAAAGATAACAGTGATTTGTGAATAGCTAGATAGGCAACCAAATAGCTTAATTATTTGCATGACAGATTAGCAGCACTTGGATAAGAACTGTTATGTGAAAATTATTGTGCTTCAATGTCTTGAGGAGAGCTAATGTAACTCTATAATCCCTATATTGTTAACAATTCTATAA
This sequence comes from Noctilio leporinus, assembly GCA_004026585.1. Taxonomy (NCBI): domain Eukaryota; kingdom Metazoa; phylum Chordata; class Mammalia; order Chiroptera; family Noctilionidae; genus Noctilio; species Noctilio leporinus. The sequence continues at coordinate 214,094 of PVIW01002041.1, forward strand.
CATTTCAGTTAGACAAGCACAATTTTTAAAAAGTATTTCACACCACTAGAAAATCAAGTAATTCTCCAAATGTAATTTCTGCTATGACTGGAACAAGTGCATTTCTGCCTAATACCCATAATACAGACAATAGGTTCACCATTGATTTCAGGGAAAAACTACCAGACATAATTTATTTTAACTTTTATTTGATTATCTTAACCTCTGTGATGATTTGAATAAAGAAAAACGAGATTCAACCTCTCAGTGGAAACTGCTCAGAGAAAAGAATGTATCCTGAAATGAAATGACAATAATCTTTAGAGCAAATTAAAAGATGATTTATAATTGCTTCCTCAGATTCAATGACCAGTGAAACTCCTATTTGTACTGGTGTGACACACTAAAGATAACCTATTTGAATAAATTCCTTTATTTGTAAGCTCCACTGTGAAAATATTAGGAAATCATACCAAATTTTCCTAATATCTAAAACCCTTCTACCTAAATTAGAAGAAACCAAAACATAAGACTCTCTAATTATTGAAGGACAGGTTTATTAAAAACAAAAAACATTTGGAGAACTAGCCATATGGTCTATGTGACAAAAGGTATATATCTAGACAACTATAAAAAGCCATGAAAACCAAGTCCTAAAACATTTTACTGAACCATTGAAAGTTATTTTTTAATAGAGAAAGTTTTTTTAAAAACCTCTTCTTCAAGAAATAGTAATAATTCTTTTTGCTCTAAAACATTTAATGCATTTTTTTCTTGAAGATTTTAATATATCACAACGCAATTTTATAATTAGAAAAAATCAGTAACATGCAAAGGATGATAGGAATAAGATCTTTAAAAATACTGTGGTTATTCCTCTATGGTTTGGAAATATTTACTTTAGGAAATCATATCTGATCATTTCACATCCTACAATGTTTGATCATACTGATTTGATGTTTGAGAAAACTTATGGGTCAAATTGTAATGTTTACTAATCTTAATTTTCAATCATGGATAAATGGACATTTGAAACAGCTTCAAAAGAAAAGAATGCTAGTGATGAAACATTTTATTTTATTTTTTAATTTAATTTTATTGTTGTATTTATTTTATTTTTTGAATAGACATGTAAACATTTAAAGATTTTATTATTTTTAGAGAGGGGAAGGGAGGGAGAAAGAGAGGGAGAAAAACATCAGTGTGCAGTTGATTGCCTCACTCTCAAATGGGAACCTGGCCTGCAACCCCGGCATGTGCCAGGACTGGGAATGGAACTAGTGACCTTTCAGTTCACACACCAGCCCCCAATTCACTCAGCCACACCAGCCAGGGCTAACATAAAACGTAAAATATTCTTTACTGCAGACCTATAGGAAGGCTAGCTATTCCCTATCTGCTTCTGAAAGTGATATAATTGTCCAGTCTATTAACTTTCATTCCATAAGCCTACCAGAAAGTAATGATCAGAACCCTGAAATTACCAATGTCTTAATAAACACAATATTACACCTAAAAAGATGATTGTCTTACAATATACTTGAACTGTCCTCCAAAATAAGAAAGTATTCCCAATTTATAGTCTGTTTTATAACCAAATTCAGGCTTTATAATTAAGTGAATGTGGAGTGCAAAATTAATATACCTGAAACTATTATAAATCTGACCTACTGTTCAAATGTTTTTAAAAACGACACAAAATTAGCTTCATAACTAAATTTAAAAGTAACTTTAAAAAACACCAATTAAAATTTTAAATATTAAAAAAAAAGGTGTTTCAATCGGTGATTAACAAATGTTATGCAGAAATGAAATTCTTCTCAAAGTAAAAAAATACCAATTTTACAAAACAGAAGATTTCATATCTACTGATGAAAATATTTCTATGGCACCAACAAATTAGTTCTACTAATACATTTCTCTTCAGCCAATTAGGGACATGTCCCCTACATCATCCTGTTGACACCCTTCTCTTAAACAGGTGATTGAGTCCATTAACATATCAATTATTCTATGTCCAAAAAAAGAACAACTCAGTAAAGCTGGGACATAGTGTAATATTATGTTTTGAAATTCTAGATGAAGACGAAGTGCCATTAAAAACCCCATTTTTAAAAGAAAAGTGGTTGTAGTATCCACGAAACAATGGGAAGTCTAGCACTATTAGCTTCCTCGATGTCTTAAGAGTACAGAGAACAGGTGGAAAGTGCTTGGTTTTCTAAGCCATTCTTACCTGATATAACTGCAAAGTAACTGGTTCTCTGACCTTTAAGAGTCATATTCGCAATGTTATTCTCATCTCTTGCACTTACGGTTGCTACTATCCTCAGATCAACATCCATACTGAACCTGAGCCATGAATTTTAAATACTGGGTTGACCAAAAAGTCCATTTAGTTTTTTTGGGAAAAACACATTTTTCATTTTCACCAATAACTTCATTTATTTGGATTTTTTTTGGTATGTTGGCTATAACAGAGTACAATGTTGACTGTTCTCAATTAATGTCTCAATTTGATTGCTATCAACTTCAACTGGTCTATGAGCTGGAGCATCATCCAGCGAAAAATCTCCAGCACGAAATGGAAAACCGCTTTTGACATATTCAATCGGTCACAGCACCTTCTCCCTACACTGCATAAATCTGTTCTTGAGTTTCAGCTGCATTCTTACTTTCCTTGAAACAAAAAGCATAATATGCGGAAAATGTGTATTTTCTTTCATCTTCAATATTTAAGTGGCTACACAAAAATTAATCAATTTTGATCATTTATTTTTAAAATGCATGCTGATATGACAGCTGTCACAATACAATCTAACAAAATTGCTTAGAATGAAGCTGAAGAAAACTAAGGGCTACTAGAGCCATCTTAGGGGAAAAAGCAAAGAAGCTTTTTTGGCCAACGCAACAGTATCACACCTGCTCTGCTACTCTCCAACTGCAATCAACGATTTGGTGAACATCAAACACTAAGAACGTTTTCGCTGATTTTTTCAAAATGCCAATGACCAAATTTTAATATTTATAACTTGGTTTTACACTTAAGACTCTAATTGAGAAGTATTATGAATAGCTGGCTGTTTTATTAAAAGTACGATGAAGAGGCAAATGTAATATTTTGGGGTGGTAAAATTGACTCCTAACTAACTTCTCTCTTTAAGATAACTTAATGTTGGGTCAGATAGAATTAATCTTCTGAAGAGTACTGGGGTAAACAGTTGCTTTGCAGTTATATTTTATCATGCAAAAATTACCTCCAATCCATTTCTGTAGTGACTGCATTCAAGTATATATTAAACATCTTTTACACGCTTCCATGCAAATAAACATGCCCAGTGAAGACAGGAGTAACTGAACATTGATACTGTGTGATATCTCATAGGTTCACCAATTGGCACTGTACAAAATGACTATCCTCTTATCTCCCCCACCTGTCATCTTTGGTAGAGGTCTGAAGGCCCAGGTTTTAGAGCACACCATGCAACTAATATTAAGAATCCTACTTCATGTATAAATACATCATCAATTTGCAGAACACAAGTGATCTCATAGAGACAAAGAAATACAACCGGAGGCTTTTTATTCACTGGGAGCATTTTCTCAGATGAACATACTCATCTTTGCTAAGCAACCCCAGTTAATAAAAATCTACAGTCAGAAATGCCAAGACAGGACTAAAGTGATCACAGCTGCTGTAAATATACAGATTAACAACCTCCTGTTCTCAATAAATTTCACCCAACCTAAGTAAAGCCTTCCCTTAGCTAATGCCCCTGTTTCTGCCTCACAGAGTCAGATATAAAATGAGACACAATGGTGAAAAAAATGGTCCCAAAATTAAAATTCAGTATCATATATTAAAATGGCAACTAGAATCATATTCCCTATTTAAAGGACATTGTCCTATCTATTTTGAAATGTGATCAAAGTAATTTTTTCCAAAGTCCCTTGATTCTCAGTATAAATACTTTACTCCTTAGTAATAATACTCAACTAGGATCAAGAAAATAAAGAACCAATATATCTTAAGAACCTGCTTGGGTCTCAGTTTCACATACTTAGGTTTTTCAGGTTTATATCACTAATTTATCATCAGTTTAAATGAAAAATGGCATTCATTTAAAGCTAAGAAGATACAGCTTTCTCTTAAGCTCTTCGTACCCTAATTTCAACTCCCAATTTACCCATTTTACCCAAACAAAAGCCCCTCAAAATAGAGGCTCATGAATGAGACAGCCACAGCCTAATTACAACAGCATGAACGATGCCACTATGATGTCCTCACAGAACGTAAATCAATTCAGCCCACAATGGGTATGGGTAGATAATATACACGTATCATTGCATACCAATATATTTACAAATATGTACATATACACAAAAGTATACAGAGATTGCATTTAGCATCATAAAAATATACACATGCCATTACAAATAAGAATTTCAAATAAATAAAGTCAACAAGACAGCCCTCAACGTAAATACTCTTTATCCCCTCCAAACAAACACACAGGAACACGTATACATACACCCAAAATATTACCAGGAGATTCATAGCATCCATATTAAAAATCAAATCTTCTTACTCACTTAGGGTGGGGAGGTGGGTCTGAATCCCTGGCAGTAGCCAAGTTTGCAGGCCTTGGTACCTTACTGTATTTCCAGTCAAGAACATTCTTTATGCCTCAGGCTGATTACAAGTCTCCGTGGATAACTAAGGACAAGATTTTTCGACTGAGTCCAAACCCCTTCTAAGAGACAGAAAATGACTAAGTCACACAGGTCAAAGGTTAAATTTGATGAAGAATGCTACAAAAAGCTCCATAACTGATAATATTAAAAAGCGGATTTGTTGATTCTCCCTTTCCCTCAATGAAATTCAGTTCCATCAACCCCTAATCCATTTCAGGGAATTCAATCACAAAAACAAAACAGAGGGCAGAAGCCGTAAGTGAGGACAAATAGAACTGAGATCAAAAATTTTTCAGTCATGTCTAGATTGCACTTTGCTTTTATATTCTCAAAACATTTCCACTTGGTAAAAATAGAAAGGGTACAATAAATTCTATGTGCTTTGAGAGGTTTTGACAGCACCGCTTCCTAAGAGGAAAATACACACACACACACACACACACACACACTCACACACATCTCACCACATCCTGGCTAAAATCAAAGACAAAATGTCTAACTTGTGGATTTTTTATAATTAATAAATAAAAATTTGCTAGGGTGGACTGATTTACTTGTTTTAATACTTGATATTAAAAAATACCATAACCTTTGTGCCAAAATATAAATCTCTAATTATTTCTCTCTTGTTCATTATAGAAAACAACCTGAGCTACTGGAAAGACTGGGCTGAGATTAGGAAATTTGAGTTCTAACTCTATCACTGTGAATAAACGAATAGTTTTGGTGGTGATGGGGTCTTACATTTCTCTTTTGTAAAACAGGGAAGATAGGTGCTTTACTAACTTCAGAAATACACAGGTAAAGAAAGAGAAAAGAATTCCGTTGTGCTTAATTTTGCTTCGTGTGTAAGTGACTCCTTGTAGCCTTATACTCCTTACTTTGTTTTCAGCGATTTTAAGGATCAGAGACTGTATCAGAATCTCCAGGGGGAGTTTGTGCAATTTGGAAACAAAGAAGTGCCCTTTCCTACTGCTTTGCTCTGTTCTAAGTTCCAATATTTCAAATTCTAGGAATTCTAAAAATAAATAAATAAAGGGCATAACAGTTTTATATTTATAAAGGGGAGCAGTATGCATTGAAAAAAATGAGACTCCTTGGCATTGCCATCTTGAGCCCACTGAGTGATTGTCCTTTTATGGTTCTTCTTCCTTGATTAAAGCAATACCTTAAAATGTAGAAGCTGGGTAGTGGGCACAAGCAGGTTCAGTAAACTCTGTTTTCATTTAACACTTTTACAATAAAAGGTAAAAAACCAGAAAGAGAGAAGACAAAGAAATAGAATTTGCACAAATGCAATCTCAATAAGGCCTACCCTGATCACTCATTTCAACATTGCTCTTTGCCACAAAACAAACAAAAAATGTCCCTTGCTGTGATCTAACTTTTCTTCACACTACTTACAAATAGCTAACACAAAACTACTTACCTATTATATTTGTTGCCTGACTTTCCCTACTAGAATAGGAATCTTCAGGAAGATAAGAATTTTTAAATCTACGTTGTTTGCTTCCCCAATGCCTAGAACAGAATCTGGAGTGTGGCTGTTGTTCAGCCCACATCTGCTTTGGAAGGCATGAATAAAAGAATAGTTTAGCAGTTTTCCTCTCAAGATCACTTTGGTGCACTTAAAGATTTTAACTACCAGTAAGGAATTACACTACTATTAGCTTAGGAAGCAATGCCATCATCTAAACCCTCGCAATTTCTAAGACAAACACATTCCTAATCACAGAAACTCTAATATTTCAGGAGTCTCTGAACTATTTTCTATGACACTAGATGGGACCGAGATATCTTCTTGAATCAACACTAGTTAAGTATAATCTAGAAAATAAAATATTGTGCATGCTAAAATCAAGGAAACTAGTTTTCAAGGTGATGGGGGTGAAAAAAATAAATATCATTTGGAACTGAGTGTTCAAATTATAGAACCACTGAATTGGACAGGACCTGGGGCCAATGCCTTCATTTTACAGATGAGAATGCTAAAAAGCAGAGACATGAAGACACCTGCACAGGGTATAAAGCTAGTTTCCAGGAAAGCCAGGATTAGAACTCAGGCGTCCTAGTTCTCAGACCAGTGTTCTTTATGCTGGATAGGTGAGGATAAAGCTCAGGATGTAAATTATTTTTTAAGCATCAGAGAACAGGAAAATGTGTGTTGTTAGGGTTGTCACTGGCACAGAAATTTGGGAGAACTGAAACAGGCAGTCAGACCACTAAGGCCTGTCTATTGCTGGAGTCTAGGTGAATATGCAGGTCACAGGAAACCTGATCTGAATTAAGGGACTGAAAAAAGGGAAAGCAGTCTTCATTTGATCATGGAAAACAACCCACTAGCCAAGAATATCTCTATCCAGAATAACTTTTCCACAGCTTTCTGAAATAATGTTTAAGAGAACAAACAAAATTCTAAAATGAATAAAACACCACAAAGTCCCGCCAAACACAAGAACAGTAACTTCAAGATTTCAGGTGAAAAATTTAGCCAATTAAAACAGGTGCATGAATAACTTAGACCCAACTAATTCTGCATGACAGAAATGTAAACCAAGTTAAAAATATTATAGTAAAATTTCCCTGGGGACATAGGAAAGAGGTGGCAAAAGCTATCATCATTTCCCCTGGGACTGCCAGAGGCAGAATGTGAGCCTGTACAGAAGGGCTTTTGAGTCATAACTTTCTGAACTTGAACTCTGTGGAACTGAAAGAGGGGGAAAAACATCATAGCTAGTGCCTGTGAAATTATGAAGTGGATAACAGGGAAGAAAAGCATAAAAATATTTATATTATAGACTGAGTCCTATTTGAAATAATATAAAACTTGTGCATGAATATAAAATACAAAATAAAAGCAAAATTTTCCACTGCCAAATTGTCAATGCAAAAGCAACTTCCATTTTAGGTTAAATAACAATTCAGTTACCCCCAGCCAAAATTCATTCCATCTCTGATGCTGAAGTCTCATAACTTTGAACCATGCAGAAAGATCACCAACTCTGCACTGCATGCCACGGACTTCAATCTCGACACTCTTTAAACTGATCTTATGAATGAAGAATTTAAATAGAATTTCTACTGGAAATATTGCATTATGAAATAAACAATCTGATTCTTTAAATGAAACATTTAAAAGTTGCTCTTTTTCAACACTCCAAGACTATGAAGGAAAACAAAATATGCAAACATATTCCATAATAACACAGGACTCATACATTCCAAATGATCTTTATCCTTCTCAAGACCCCAATGTAAGATTTAGCCTTCAGCTGCAAATAAATCTTATACAGTTTCTGAAATTCTGACAGTATTTAAACAAGTTAAATGATTTTAATAACTGTTTTGATTACACTTCAGAAAATGAGACATTTTCTACCTACTAACTTGGAATGAAAAGAAATCGTACGGCAGGATTCTGTTCTTGATTTTTAATAGTCCGTGCTGGCTAGTTTCATCTCCGTGAACAATTACGTATTTTCCAAATCCACACATGTAAGGTCCAAGTTGAAGAGTTGGATTTTCTTCATTATACAAAAATAAATAATTTACTCTTCGCAGGGTGAGAACAGTGACTATTTGAGTGTAGGATTAGATGCTGGAGGCAAGTTTCCATACCTCAAAACCAAAAAATAAAAATAAAAATCCCAAGGTTAGTTGAGTTTTTAAAAAGACCCAAAAGACTGTAAAACAATTACCCTAAAAGTATGAACAATTTTTTTTCAGTTTGTTTTTAAAATGGTGGTCCTAAATTAAAAAATAAAAACTGAGTAACACCACTATGTGTCTGTCATCACATTAGAAAACTGCACCATTTAAAATCTGTGGCAAATGAAAAGACTATTTCAACAAGAGGATTTCTGTTTTAATAGTCATCTATGGTATTTTCAAAGAACACGTTTCGAACATCCAGAATGGATGCCAATTCCAAAATGTGTTTCTGGAGATGAGGGTTCTCCACTGTTTCATCTCTTGGCAGTTGTGGGTATGATTCAGGATAATTCCGTGTTTCCTAACAGGCAAAGAAGAGAAAAGTCAAGTTTTACAGTTTACTGACAGAAAATGAAACATTGATATTACTGTTGACATTAACAATATCAAGGAGTAACGTACTGATAATATGCATTTTTCTCTTTCATTTTGGTATGATTCTTATTGGTTTTTTTCAGAAACACGTTTTTGAACTTATAAAATTGCTGGCATTTGAATAAAAAAAAATAATAAAAAAAAAAAAATAAAAAAAAAAAAAAAAATAAAATTGCTGGCATTTGACCACTTTGACCTTAAAAATGATAATTTTGTATGGTTCAACCTAATCTATTAATTTAGTGATTTAATTCACAAATGTTTACTGGGGTTGATCATTTCTGGGCCCTATGCTATATTGTAAAAAACATATAATTTCTACTTCTTTGGGGAGCAATCCTTGCATATTTTAACAAGTATTTGTTAAATGAATGAATAAATACGTTTGTAGTGGGAATTAAAATGAGAGAAAAAACACTCTTCAATTTCGAAGAAGCATGGGCCTTCGAAATTAATTATAGGATAGAGATGTGTCAAAATGACTAAGATTTCAGGAATGAATGACTTGAGAGAAGAGTTGTGGACCACTGAGAGAAAAAGAGAAAATGGAGCTAATCTGTGAATATGATTTTGGATCTACTCAAACTCTAAGGCAGGTAAACTATACGTTTCTTAAATACCTAACATGGTAAAACTGGCCATTAAAATACTCTTTGCCTACCCGAAAAATCTTGTGCATCCTCATGGTGGCTGAACAGAAGACAAATCTTGTGAGAAGCAGGCGAAGAAATTCATCTCCAAAAAACTGGAGGAATGCCTGATCTGCAAAGAGGAGAACGGCGATAGCAAAATGAAACTTAAAGGGAGAATACATTTCTAAGGCGAAGAAAAGTTCAGGGAAACCTTCTCAAATTTTCTGCCTTCAACAAATATCTTTAAAAATTCAAACAATTTAAACAAGTAAAAAAAAATTTTAAACCATTCTAGTACATTTTGTTAAGTGAGCTGTTAGATTAATAGGGTACCTATTGAACGTGAATGCGTCAGTAGCTGGGCAATATCACGGTTGATTTTTCGAAGATACTCTTGACACTTTTCCCACAGGCCTCTACGCATGCTTGACAATCCAGAGACAAATAGGAAGGCCATTAGAGGGTTGTTCAAAAAGAGAGTGAAGAGGCTACCTCGTTGAGATTGATCTGTAATAACAAACGTGTTTTACATACATACACATAGAAAACACTTTTGTAAAAGATAAGGGTGCACTTGAGGAACATTTTAATATACTGATAATGTATAAAATTAAAGCTATATCAGTAAGTCATAATTCAACAAAGTAGATTCTGCAAGGAACTACTAAAACATATTCCACGTACATTGATTTCTGCTGAATAAACTTTAGAACCTAGTAAACCAAAGAGAAACAGAACATGAACAAAGTCCTTGCCTTTTTCCCTCCAATGAACAGATTTTATCCAAATATGGCAAGGTTGGGTCACAGGCAATTCATGACAGAATTCTTTGATGAGTACATACTAGGATTGCCAGTCTTCCACTCTTTGTTAGTTGCTCTTTCTCCACTTACCCCTTCAGTAACAATCCTTCCTTTCTTTAACCTGATACCTTGCTGATCTCATCTACTCACATAAGTTTGTTTACCATTTATATGCCTACTGATTCCCAATTCTCTGTGGGCAGCCTAGATGGAGCTCCTTTGGTCTAGAACTGTGCTGTCTTACAGTTGTTACTGGACTCTTAAAAAGAACTTAAAATGTGACCAGTCCAAATGCAGACACACCATGAAGTGTAAGATATGCTTGGAGTTCCAAAGCAGCAGTACAAAGACACGTTTTTAATGTTAATTTCATCAGTTACTTTTTACTTTTTACAAAATGTGGCTACTAGAAAACTTGGGTGAGTCCCACTGTATTTCCACTGGACAGAGTTGCTCTAGACTCCTAAATTCAATCTGACTCTCAAAGATAACTTGAACTCAACATGTCAAAAACTGACAACAAATTTTCCCCCTTTTGTTCTCTTATAAATCTACTTCTTGTTCAGTATCATTATTTTTACCAGAACGTGAAGTCCATTCCTGCTTCCTTCTTCTCCCTGACTTCCTCGCCATCACCAAATTCATCACCAAATCCTTTTGGTTCTTTGGGTTGGTCTCTCCTGACCCAGTGGCCAGCTAAACAGCCATTGTCCTAGCTTGGCCACCATGATCTCCATTTCCATCAATGTTCCTGTCCACTTCATTTTATTTAAGGCTAAATGAAGGCTCTTTCTGTTATTGGTGTTTTAAATTTTTGACAGCACCCCATTGTCCTCCATTTAAATCAGTGCCGTAATTCCAAACGCTGTCCTGTAACGAGCAGGAACTACTTTAATTTCAGTAAGTGTAATTCTACATAACCTGCAGCTCCACTTTAAACATTTTTTTTGCGCCCTTTCTTTACTCTTAAAAGCCAGTAAGGACTTCCTCAAGTGTTGCATGTGCTTCCTCCTGAGACACTCATGGTCCCACTGGTCCACTAGGTTGTTTCTATCTTCTGCTAGATACTGGCTCTGGCAGAAACATGGCTGTGTCTGTCCAATCAGACTGCTACCTCCAATGTCTAGTACTATACCTGATGAATAAGTATTGGTAAGTATTTGTTGGATGAATAAAGTAACTCTAAGGTAAAGAGAAAACGGCAGACCTTAGACACCAGAGACACAGGAACCTAATTTGACATTCCAAATACTTAGATATCTGCTGATTTTATGCCCAGATGGGGCACATTTAGGGATTAAGGCTAAGCTTTTAGCACAAAAGATTAGATACCAGGCTAAAAAACATTAAGGACATACATTATAACTAAGCATATTAATAATGATAGCTGGCACAGACCGAATACTTATTATGTACTCAGAATTATGAGGCTGATACTATTATCTGCATTTGATAGGAAAAACCTGAGACACAGAAGGGCTAAGGAGCCGTCCAAGGTCACATAGCTAGTAAATGGCTTACTTGGAATTCAAGTTCAGTTTGCCTCCAGTCTGTGTTTTTATCCTGTATATACTACAGCCTTTCAGACCAAATAATCCTGGTATTAACCCATTAGATTATGCCATTTGAATGGATGCTCCCCCTTGCAAGAACAAATTGATAGCAAAAAGTACTCTCAAGTAATCCGAAGGAGTTACATTTCTCCAGAAATGACTAGCAGTTAACAATGCCCTCAAAACGCAGGAGAATTTTACCGTTGTTTGAAGGTAAGTTCTATCCCTTAGTACCTTGATTTTTACATAACAGAAACGTAGTTTTTTCATGTTTCTCCCTGTTAAATAGCAGAACTTACCTTAAAACAACAGTGACAAGTCTCCAGCTTCTCCCACGCATTCAAATGCTGACCATCACTTCCTGTGTCAAACTATGTCAGCAGACAGGGCTTCTGGCTGGGAAGTAGCAGTACAATGCCATCCCCCAACAGAGACATCAGCACTATTCACAGTCAGGGAGACAGTGAGACGGGGACAGTGCTGCTAAAACAGCGTTAAGGTTTGTTTAGTATGGTACCTCACTCAACGCCTGGGCGGTAGGGCCAGACCGCACGTGTTGTCATTATGGACAAATTATTAAAAGTTTTTCATGTCTTACTCATCTGATAAATGGCCAGAGCACTGACCTGTCTCTCTGGCACACTGAGAAGAGGTTCTTTTATTTTAAAAATATACAACAAGGCAAAAATGTGAATAAAAGAAACCCATTAAGGTGTGCCAGTTAGGGTCTCCTAACTCTTAGGCATAGGCTGAGACATTTTCTCAACCAGAAATCTTACAACTTAAAAGAATTAGCCAGCGATATAGGAGATTATGCTAAAGGAGGAGAATAAGCTCTCCCAAACAAAAGAGCTACAAAACAAATTTTAAAATTCACAAATCACCAATTTCCCAAGAACAAGGGACCAAAACCATCCTCTTCTCAGGAATGTTTCACCATTTCTTTGAGAATTATCTCAAGGCCTAACGGCAGCAAGACTTTTGTTGATTTCAGACTGACACCTGCCACATTAAACACCATATGTCCGCATGTGATCATTAGAGGTGGAAACAAAGACCAGTATTATTCAAAATGTAGAGCAGGTTTATTTGCAACCTACAGATATAAGAGGTAATGACAGAACATACCTTGTAAAGCTTTTGGATATGCTGTAGGAGAAAGCAAGCAGACTAGTGGCTGTCCAAATAAGTTTGTGAAATTCTGTAACATATAAGAATTTAAAATGCTCATTAAAGGCTTGACCAAAGATAGTAATTTTCCAAAGCACATCGTTAGTGTTTAGATTGGGCTCTCTGACTCATAAGCAGCTGCAGAAACATCAGTAACAGCTGAAGAGACTGCCATTCATGTATAACTACCAGGAATTAATAGGCTTTCTTAAAATAGTGACATTTACTAAGAGAACTATTAACTTTTAAAATACAGGCATTGATACTGGTGCAGTTACAGTCAGTCATCTGTATATCTACCAAGAGGCCGCCCACTGATGAAAGCGTATTCAGAAGGGAGAATTTTCTAAGATTTAAGGTCTGGCTCTAAAACCTGACTTAACTGGTCTGTGAAGAGTAAATCTCTCTCTCACTGTGAATCATTAACTGCTCACACAGCGTGCTGTATAAAAAACCAGAATGTCAATGGAAGAAATCAGACACTCAAAGAATACTTTTTGTATGCTTTAATAAGGCTATCCTTTTCCTAAAAGATCAAAGTGGGAAATAAAATGATCAACTGTTTGGTAAAGCAAGATGGATATTACTAGATTTAATAAAAAGTAGGGAAAAAAACTTAAAAAACATTCTTTAATCATAAAAATAAAGCCTAGAATAAATGGAAAGACATATTATGTTCTTAGAGAAAGCCACTCTAAAGATGTCACACTAATTTATTAAAATTTAAACCAACCTCAAAAGGATGGTCACAGGTTTTTCCCTTGGAACTGAAAAAATAATTTATAAGGAGGAAGTAGATTAGTCAGGCAAACTATCCAAAAGAAGAGCAGAGAGGGAACAACATCCATCAGCTATTAGAATATACTTTATTGTAAATAGCGCTGCTATGAACATAGGAGTACACAGGTTCTTATGAATTGGGTGTTTCAGGGTTCTTGGGGTATAGTCCAAGTAGTGGAATCGCTGGATCAAAAGGCAGTTCCATTTTTAGTTTTTTAAGGAAACCCCATACTGTTTTCCACAGTGGCTGCACCAGCCTACATTCCCACCAACAGTGTACAAGGGTTTCCTTTGCCTTGCATACTCGCCAACACTTGTTGTTTGTTGATTTGTTGACGATTGCCATTCTGACAGGTGTGAGGTGGTATCTTACTGTGGTTTCAATTTGCATCTCTCTGATGACTAGTGATGTCCAGCATTCTTTCATATGCCTCTGGGCCCTTTGTATATCTTCCTCAATGAGTTGTCTGTTCAGGTCCTTTGCCCATTTTTTAATTGGGCTATAATGAACAAAACTAACAACAAGTAAAACAGAACCAAATATATAAATACAGTGAATAGGCCTTCAGTGGTCAGGAGGAAAGGGGTTGGGGGTAGGGGGGAGGCAGAGGCAAGGAAGGGGAGCAGCTTAGACAAGAACCTAGTATAAAGGAACCATGGACATGGACAACAGGTGGGATTGACTTTGGGGGGAATGGGTGGGTGGGGAGGGGGACAGAGGGGAGCAAAAAGGGGATGGATGTAATACAACAACAATAAAATTTAAAAAAAAAAGAAAGAAAAATTAAATTAAATTAAATTAAAAAATATATATATATACTTTAAAACCTCAGTAACAAAAATAAGGGAGGGATGGGAGACATACGTAATAGTGTCAACAATAATGAAAAGGAAAATAGGAAAAAAAAAATGAGAACATAAAAAAAAAAAAATGTGGACCTGGCATAAGAGTAGGCAGAAGACCAATGAAAGAGAATGGAGAGTCCAGAGTTGGACCCCAAAACAGTCATGACTGAAGGTATATGATAAAGATGAGAGTTCAAATTGATAGAAAAAACTGGATAGCCATTAAAACAAAAACAAAACAAAACTGGACAGTCATGTAGAAAAACAGTTGGTCCGATCTTTCACACCACACACTAGGATATAAAATATGTCATAAATTTACATGTAAAAAATTTAAACAATGAAAGTGTTTAAAGAAAAAGATATGAAAATAAGGGTTATTTTTGTAACCTAGAAGATCTTCCTGTTATGATTTATCGACCCAGTCACAAAAATCAAAGGCTCGTATACAGTAAAATACAGCATAAACTAAATCAAAAGCCAAATGATAATCTGGGAAATATATTTGCTACTCACATTACAAAAGACTCATGTCCTTAATACAGAAAAGACTTCCAAATCTGTAAGAAAGAATCTGTTGACCCAGCAGAAAAATGGGTGGAAGGTAAGAGAAATCATAGAAAAGGAACACAACTGGCTCAAATGCATGGAAGATGCTCAATCTTACGATAAGAAAAATAAAATCAAAGCTACACCAAATTGCCAGTTATAATATGCTAGTTTAGCATTTTTCTAAAAGTTTGAAAATATATGCCGCTGGCAAAAATACGGGGAAACAAACTCACATGTAGATGGTAGGAGTATAAATTATTAGCACAAACTTTTTAGAAGACAGTTTCATAGACTACACTTAATGCATAGGTATATTCCATTACAGAGCAATTCCACAACTAGGAATTTACCCTATCAATACACTCTCACACCTGTAAAATAATAAGTCATAAATTATTCCTTGTAGCACTGTTAATAATAGTAAAGAATTGGAAACAACTGAATGACCAGCAATGACCAGCAATAAGGGACTGGTAGAATAAATTGTGGCACACCATACAATGGAATACTAGGCAGTTATAAGAATAACGAAGAAGTTCTTTATAAAGTGGATATGGATAGATCTCCAACATTCTTAGCAGTGGAAAAAAGTGAGATACATAGCAGTTATGTATGACATGTTACTGCCATTTATATAGCCTATATTGGCTTATCAATGCATTTAAAAACATTTTATAGAAGGTTAAATAAGAAGTCCTGGCTGGTGTAGCTCAGTGGATTGGTGCCAGCCTGCAAGCCTTTCAAAGGTCACTGGTTCGATTCCCAGCCAGGGCACATAACCAGGTTGCAAGCCAGGTTTCTAGCCAGGTCCCCAGCTGGAGGCAGGTGAAAGATAACCATACACTGATGCTTCTCTTCCTTTCTTCCTCCCTCCCTGACCTTCTCTTTGAAAATAATGAACAAAATCTTAAAAAAAAAAAAAAAAAAAGAGAGAGAAAGAAAAAGAAAAAAGGTATATGTATTTAACATATGGGGCTGGAAAACGATATCCATATGCAAAATAATGAATTTTTTGCATATAATGGACCTCTACCTCACACCATATACAAAAAAAAAAAAAGGATAAACAAGAACAAGGCACCAGTGATTACTTACAGGGACAGAAACTGAGTGCACTGGGCCTGGGAGAGAGAGTGATTTCACAATATGCCTTTTTGATTTTGTGACTTTGTAAATACAATAACGATACAAGAATGTAAACGAATGATTAAAGTAAATTAGAAATTTCTTGCGACCAAAGAGAAGGGAGCAAGCAAGCTGAACGGGAGGTAGTAAGGCGCATTCTTCGGTGGAGGCAGCTCAGGGCACTCGGGCACACGGCGGAGACAGCCGTGATCCTTGGGGGGGACACTGTCGCTCCGGGGCAGCCCGAAGATGAAAACTGCCGTTACGTGCGTCCCCAGGTTTCCTTTCCCTTTGCTTCCCTTACTGATCAAGTCCCCTCCTGGTTTTTGTAAATACTGTGTAAAAACAGCTGGCACAAGCCTGGCTGCTATCCTTTGACAGGCCTGCTGACAAGGTTGACCCCTGGCTGGCTTCTGGGAACTTAGACTTGGGGGAGTTCCCACCATCGGCAGAGCTCGCTTTACCTGGGCTGTGCAAACAAGGTTTCTGCTGAACACCTGCTCTCCTTCTGGGACAACGGCACTGCGGATGTGCGAGGCACAGGCTGCCTACGTGATCAGGCCCCAGGAAACACCTTGGGCACAGAGTCCCTCACGAGCTCCCCTAGTAGACACTTTAGCCATGTTGTCTCAACTTGTTGCTGGGGAATTAGGTACAACCTTGTGCGACTTCACTGAGGGAAGATTCTTTGCAGTTGGAGCCTAGTTTTCTCTGGTTGTCATTCGACTTGCCTTTTTCCTTTGCTGATTTTGCTCTGTATCCCTTTACCGTAACACATACCCTGTAGTACACATGACTATGTGCTTAGCCCTGTGGGTCCTCCCAGTGAATCACTGAACCTGGGGGTGACCTTGGGGACCTCTGTGTCCTTTCTTTCAGATGATATTTAAATTTTAGGTGTGGAATATAGTAACTTTAAGGTGTTTCACATCTCTGTTTTAAACCACCCTGTAATTAACTCTATAGTTTAACTCCCATAGGTCATCTTATTTTATTTGCAAGTTTTGGGGAATGTCTCATAATTTTGCCATTATTTATGGATCATATGATTCAATGCTATTATGTTTAAGAATTATGGCAAATATATGTAAATAGAATATACACTGAAGAAATTTTAACTTGTTATAGCTCATATACAAGATTGCTATTGATTTTTGTACATTCACCCCCACATCTAATTACTTTGCTGAATATGTAATCATGTGAATAGACCTGCTGCGATTCCTTTGGATTTTCTAAACATAAAATCTTATCATCTACAATTAATAATTTTCTCTTTCTAATACATATATGTATATTTTTGGTGCTTTTTGTCTTTTTCTTTTTCTTTCCAATATTTGTACCTCTTACTAGCCAGGACAACTTTTTTATTGCTTTATTTTTGGAATATTATGAAATTCTGATCAGGACTAAAATAAGATTAATCAAAATGATAATAGCAGGCATTCTCTTTTTCAGGCTCATTTTAATTAAGAATGTTTTCCATTCTAAGTACAAAGTTGGCTACATAATACAGATGTTGTTCATCATAGGCAGAATTTTTTCCCATTAAAAATAGGTACTGAATTTATTAGATTTTACAAATGATCATTTAGATAAGCGTGTGACTTTTCTCATTTATCCTCTTGATATATACTATATAATATTGGTTTATTTTCATATACCTAACCTTTGTATGTGATTCAGAGAAACTCTTTTGGTACGTTATTCTATTAATAGGTCTATTTACTAGTATTTAATTAAACTTTTTCTGATCCATAGTGACAAGCTAATAGGAGTAGAGTTTTCTTTTGTGTGTGCTATTTTGGTCTCAAATAATATCAACATAATAATTCCTATCACTTATTGAGTGCTAACTACTTCTTCAAAAAAAGATTTCACTTCTTTATTTTTAGAGAGAGGGGAAGGGAGGGAGAAAGAGAGGAAGAGAATCATCAAGATGTGATTGCCTCTCGCATGCCCCTAACTAGGGACCTGGCCCGCAATCCAGGCACTTGTCCTGATTGGGAACCAGAGGTGACCCTTTGGTCCACAGACTGGCGCTCAATCACTGAGCCACACCAGCCAGGACTTGAGTGCTGAGTACTTTTCAAGGACTATCCCAAGCTGCTTAGATCATAGCCTATAAGGTCAGTATTGCCAACCTATTTTACAGAAAAGTGAAAAGAAGCTCAGAAAAGACTAAGGACATGCTCAAAGTCGTACAAGTTGTCTTGTGGCCTAATTATTGCAGAATGAATGGCATAGTTCTGATTTTTTTTCATTGCTCTAGAATCGTACACTTGATTCTGAAAGTTTAAAGTATTTATTGCTGAACACAAAAGGACAAGAGCCTTTTGGGTGGGGAAAAGAAGATAACTATGATCACTTTCTCTAGTTCATACCCTGTGATTAGGCTTTTCAGATTTCCTTTTTATGGCCATTAGATATTTTCCCCCCAGGAAATTACCTATTTAACTAAGACTTTAAAGCATCTTACAATTTTAAGACAGTAAGTAGTGCCCTTTTCAAAGATGTCCTTTCTTCAACAAATACTCATTAAACCTATGGATTAGACACCATTCTAGATGCTAGGAATATGGCAAGAAACAAAACAGATTTTTTAAAAAACCCTGTCTTCCTGGAGCTGACATTTAGATGGGGGTGGAGGCGGCAGGCAGAGACTCACTAAAAACGAAATGAAGACGTTACATAATAGCGGTGACAAGGGCTACCTATAGAAAGACAGCATAGAACACAGCAGCGCAGGCTTTACAATCAGATTGTGGTCAAATCCCAACTTGGCCACTTCCTAGTTTGTTTGTTTTTTTTTACATGTGTGACCTTGGGGAAACTTCTTCGCCTTTCTGTGCCTTGGCTTTCTTATCAGTAAAAGGGGGATGATGAAAGTAATACGCTGGGTTGTGCGAGGAGCAATGTGTTAATACTGCACAGCGCTCAGAACCGTGCATGGCACCGCACGGAAGCTCACTGCTAGAATTGTTAAGAACAGTAAAGCCGGAAAGGTAGGTAGAGGGTGCTTGGGAGGCACAGAATTTGAAGCAGGTGGATGAGGGAAGCTCCTGTGAAGAGGCTTCAGCTGGCCAAACACCTGAAGAATGATGTGGGCATCTTCGGAAGAGGACTCGGGGCAGGGGGACCGGAGCACAAAGCTCCTAAGCAGAAGACTGCCCAGTATGCGGAGGGGCAGTTGGCTCAGCGTGACTGAAGAGAACGGAAGGAAAGGAGAAGATGAGAGGCATTTAAGGGGATGAGGAGGTGTGTGCAGGAAATAACAGGACGCCTTTGCTCTGGATGAGAGCAGGAGCTTTTGGAGGTTCTGGGCAAAGAAATGACATGATCCCACCCACAGGCAGGGGCCAGCGGGGGAGGAGGAAGACTGGTGAGGAAGCTACTGCAATCATTTGGGGGAGAGACTGCAGAGCTGTGGGGACAGCTGTGGAGGTGATAGGATCCTGGATGTCCTAGTTAGAGATGAGAGGATCTCACGGAAGGGGTGTGGGCGCGAGGGAAAGGGTTCACAAAGAACAGAAAGCTGGTAGAGGAGATAGAGACAGAAAATAAGCTGACTCCAGATCTCTTTGGTTCTGAGGAAATCAAGCAGCTTGAGTTGAGGTTTTAAAAGTCCTACCCAGAGAAGGGGACAGAAGTCAGAGCTCAGGTTCTGCCTAAAATGGGAGTCTCAGGGAAAACCATCCCTGTTAAATTAGCGTCCAAAAGCGCTATCCATTAGCGGAAGGATAAACCAAAACAACTTTCACACCTTGTTCCCCCACGGCTACTCTTCAAAGGGCTGCAAGGAACATGTTCTTGGTGCTGAGCAAAGCAGAGGCGTGAAAACAAAACACAACAGTTTTAACTGTAAGTCGGCCCTCTGTATGTTTGCAGCCCAAATTCATACCAGTAAGTAACCCTGCCAAACCAGCAAGTGCCAAAATGGGAGTGCTTCCAGGTGTCTAGCAAAGCAAATGCAGACCCTCTCTGGATAAAAGTACCTTCATTCTAGGGCTCAGTGATTCTTTCCACAAATAATTTTAAGGATAAAAGTAAATTAGTCAAAGACAATCAAGCATACAAGGATACACAAATAGCAAAGGGTGTCTTTAGGCAGCAAAATCAGATTTCAAATATAAAATTATTGGAAAAATAATAAAAAAATAAGTGCTTATTAGGTTTAAAGAAGTAAAGAACAAACTTGAAAATACAAAATAGGAAACTATAAAAAGATCAACAGAGTATCTGAAAAAGAAATATGATGGGGCAGCTAATGGTGATTGGGAGAACTGTTTCAGGTCCCAAGGTGCCTACTTTGAAGGGGACTGAGGTGTCATTGTTCTATGTACAATGCTTCTTTTATCTTACATATTCTTCAATATTATTTTTCATAGTACATGGCTAGAAACCTTCTGGACAGACCCCTGTGTATATCAACCATGGTGAAAAAACAAGATGAGCCCTGGCTGGTGTGGCTCAGTGGATTGGCACTGGCCTGTGAACCCAAGGGTTGCTGGTTTGATTCCCCAGTCAGGGCACATAGCCAGGTTGCAAGCCAGGTCTCCAGCCAAGTCTGTAGCTGGAGGCAGATGAAAGGCAACCATAGGTTGATGCTTCCCTCCCTTTCTTCCTCCCTCCCTGCCCTTCTCTCTGAAAATAGTGAATAAAATCTTTAAAAAAAGAAAAAAAAGATGATTATACATGTGTATGCGAAGGTGATTTATATACATTTATATTTTTACAAAAGAAACATCTATAAGGCGCCAGCCTGTGAACCCAAAGGTAGCTGGTTCGATTCCCAGCCAGGGCACATAATCAGGTTGCAAGCCAAGTCTCCAGCCAGGTCTGTGGCTGGAGGCAGGTGAAAGGCAACCATACACTGATGTCTCTCTCCCTCTCTGCCTCCTCCCTTCCTCTCTCTCTCTGGAAATAATAAATAAAATCTTAAAAAAAAAAAAAAAGAAAAAAGAAACATCTAAAGAACAAATTAAAAAATCTGAATAAGAGGGTTAGAAGATAAAAGCAGGAGAATTCTCTAAAATGCAAAAAGAAAAGAAGATGGAAAATAAAGAGCAAGGAGATCAAAGGACTAGACCACAAGGTCTGATATATGAATGACAAAAGTTGCCAAAAGATAGTACAGAGAAAATGGAGGGGAGGAAATCAATAGAGCCCCCCAAGAAAATGGGCACAGTCTCTGGATTGAAGGGACTCACCAAATACATACCAACCACCATGATTAGAAGGAAGCCCAGACCAGGACATGATGTTAAGAAACTGAAAAACACTGGGGATTTTACCAATGTCACTCCAATAAATTCAATGCCTACTCTTCCATTAAAAAACAAACAAACAAGCCCTGGCTGGTTGGTAGCACAGTGGATAAGGTGCCGGCCTGCGAACCCAAAGGTCGCAGGTTCGATTCCCCAGCCAGGGCACATAACAAGGTTGCAAACCAGGTCTTCAGTCAGATCTGTGGCTGAAGGCAGGTGAAAAGCAACCATACATTGATGTCTATCTCCCTCTCTGCCTCTCTCCCTTCCCCTCCTTCTAAAAATAATGAAATAAAATCTTTAAAACAAACAAACAAATAAACAATGGGGACAAAGAGAAGATTCTATACACTTCCAGAGGCTGAAAATAGGTCACAAGAAAGAATCTGGAATCAGAATGCTTTGTACTTCTTCTTCTTCTTTTTTTTAATGCTTTGTACTTCTTAAGAAATACTGGAAGCTAGAAAACAATGCAACAATGCCTGCAAATTTTGAAGGGAAAGTATTTCTAATCTACTCCAAAACCATCATTGAGGGTAAACTAGAAACATTTGCATAATTATACAGTTTCAAATCTTTTATCTCATGGTCACTTTTCTCAGAAAGTTACTCCAGGAGATGCTACAGTAAATGTCCAAGAGGAAGGTGCAGGATTCAGGAAATGGGCCCAGTGCAGGAGGGGGAGGAAGACTTCCCAGGACAATAGGAGAAGTTCTGGAAGAACTTTCATCACAAAGATAAAATTAAGAGGCTAAGGCATCTGATCATTCTGAAAAAGATTTACATAATTGGTGAGGAGACCAGGGTTGAATTAGTGATAAGTTCAGGGAGGGAAAAAAAACACGGAACAAAGATAAATAATTACTTGTTTCAGTAAAAGTAGAAAGTTTCATAGGGAAGGAAAAGTTTACTATGTGGCTTAGCTGTAAAAAGGCACTTAACAGCCATAATAATAAAAGCGCTAAATATCTAGTAAATCAAAATGGTAAGTTTATTGTGCAAAAAAAGGATGTAAAAAGTATAAATATGAATTGGGGCTAGGAAGAGGAAAGAAAGCTAAATTTCTCTTCCATAATGGGTATCAACACATAATGCCTAAAACTAAAGAATCAAAAAATATCAATATCAGCATGTTATTTAGAAAAATAATGATTAAATACTAAAATAATCAGCTAAAAATGATATAAATGGTGGCTTTTGGAAAGAGGCCAACAGGGGTAGGGCAAGAGAGCAGGAAACTGCTGTTTTTAGTAACACCATGTGAAACTGTGGACTGAGTAGTTCTCACCCTGACAACACACTGGAATTATACCAACACCTGTCCCCCCACACCCAGTGAATCAGAAACAGGAGTTAGGGCAAGTGGTCTGAAAAGGGCTCTGAGTGTTTCTGATGCACAGAATGGAGAACCATAGCTTTAAACTACTATATGCATGAGTTACTCTCATAAAAATAAAAATGTAACATTGAAATAAAGACATATACAAGAAATGTCTGTGTTTATATGTGAAGCATTTAGAAAACACAAGTTTATAAAACATTCACATGTACAAGACATAGGTAGTAAAGTACAAACTCAAGAAATAATACATCAGGCAAAACAATACATCAGTCACATAGCTCGTTCCTTTTTCACTAGAAACTTGCAAAATGATAGTTTAAGGCTTTTACACATGCTTTGTGGAAAAAGTAAGAATCAGGCAACTTCATATATTGATTAACACAAAACTCTTACTTGACTTGGAGGTGCGTTAAGTAGTACTAATTTTATAAAAGACCAAATTGGTCTGTGGCCATGCTCTGATGTGCCTACTGCAAGTATGCTCCCTATTTCACTTCTCAAGGTCTGTATGTTCCGGACAACTTTTTTAGAAAAAAGTTGACAGCATGTGCCGTCAAAAACAGACAAAAAACAACGTTTTTATTATTCCGTTCTTCTTTTGAGTGTCAGACTATTAAAATCTAGAACTACATCATGGTCATCTATAAGTAATTACATTTCTAAAGTATGCACAGTGGTGTGTTTTAAAATCAGCATCCAATATTCACTCTACATCCAAATGCACTTGGGAAATAGCAGGCACATATAATGAAAGCTATTTTTTGAGATTATCAGAATGTGCTATCAAATAATATCCAAGTAAACTGAGAGATATTACTAGATTGGTGAGGTACTCTTTAATGCATGCTGAAGCGTATACACAATACATCTGACCGGGTGTATCAACCCGGTCCTACCACATCCTTAAACTGCAGCAAACGGTCCTTTCTCATTCATTGACAAAACCACAGAATGCTTCTTTTGAATTCTGTGCAGACACAAATGCCTGGACTCCTCTAGTTTTATATGTTTTAATGGGATAGCTAACAAACCTTTTCCTTCAGCAACCTCTCACCCCTCAAAAAGATTAAAAACAACACACACATGATTTAAGAAAGTACACAGCTCATCTCCCTCCCCACCCAAATCAAAGTTGTAATGTTAAACTTGACAAAATAGGTAGTAGAAAATATGCTGAAAAGTTGAGGCTCTTGGAATTCCAACTTTATAAAGTGAAAGTGAACATGAAAACTAGATGGGAAACATATGCCTGGGATCAGCTCTCAGGGCTGCCAGACATTTCCAGTACTCTCCCGAAATAAACCTACGAACGTTTGCTACTCCGTCTAATTATATGAACAAATATAGTTTTCATTGGCAATTTTAACATGCACATCCCAGTATATTTCTGAACATATTGTTCACTGATGAAATATTCCAACCACATACAAAAGACTCCAAAAAATTCTGTTCTCATTTTCCTGCAAAATCTTATTGTGTGAACTCTAAGATCCTACTTTAAAGTGTTTTGCTGTTCACATACTTTATACAATCATCGAAAAATAATGCTTCATTAGCAAAGTATAAAATAAAGGATTTTTAGGCCAGACACCTGTCACTAATTTCAGCATTAAGGGCCATATCTTTTTACTTGTTGTCACAAACTGTAAAAATAAGTGCATTAAAAACAAATCATGTTGATATTCAATGATTATACCTGTAAAACATGGGATAGAAATGTCACTTAAACCATAGTGGCTCACTGTGTACATGGGGAAAAAGTCCGGAAACTAGAAAATAAAATGTGCCCATTTACTTCTCCCTCTATAAAAGGAAATTATTCTGGGTTATATAACAAAAATAAACCTTCCGCCCGAGATCTTGGAAATCTTGAATTTTTTTTCCCTGCAGGAAGATTTATTATTTCCCACTGAGTGTCAATTCATGCATTTTCTTCTTGTTTCTATTCATAGCACCAGATCCTGACTAGTATGCACAACCTTAAAAGAAAAGAAAGACTAAATACAAGCTGCAAAATGAAATAAAAGGCAGTGCAATAAAAAAGGCACATGTTAGGAATGGTGACTTTGGGTGGCCCCATCATGTCCGATAGGTGCCATGGTGCTCACGGACTCACCTTATATGCGACGCTGTTGGATGAGTCTACGATGATGAACAGGGGCTTCCTCGTGAACGGGTAGAGATCCCCGGGGTGGAGGCTGGGAAACAACACAACAACAAGTCACTGAACAACTATACCGCCAAGCCTTGGAATTTGCCTTCCTCAGTTTCGTTGACTCGTGCCTCCTTTTCACCGTGGCACTGAGAGAAAGACAAAGATTAATTAAGCAAAAGACAAGGAATGTATAAGTTTATTTGGAAAAAATTCCAGAGCTAATTATCACTCAATAATACCCAAGCTAGAGAGAAGGCTATAGTTTGTATAAAGACAGACTAAACATACAACATGAAGGTCTCAGAAGTCAACATTTAGGTACTTGCTTGGCATTTAAAAGCACCTTGAAAACATGTTTTGAAAATAAAGATATAATAATAACCAGATTTGTATTTCAATGAGTCTTTCAAAATAAATAACCTTTTTTTGTTAATTTTCTTTTTATTATTTTTAGAGAGAGGGGAAGAGAGAGAGGCAAAGAGGAAGAGAGACATTAGTGCATGGTTGCCCTTCACCTGCCTCCAGCCATGGACCCGGCTGGAGACCTGGCCCGCAACCCTGCCATGTGCCCTGGCTGGGAATCAAACCAGGGATCCCCAGGTTTGCAGGCTGACGCACCCATCCACTGTGCCACCAGCCAGGGCTAAATATCCATTTTTAAATGAAAAATATATATTTCAAGCTAATCTTAATATTGCAGATAATAATAGGGCTCCCTTTTTACTATTCTTAGCTTCCTCTGGACATTTTATCAGAATCGGCTGGGTGCTTCTTAAACATATACATCCACTGGCCCACAGAGGACCTACTGGACCACTGCTAAAGAAAGTCACGACCCTGGCCAATTAGCTCAGTTGGTTACAGCATCATCCAGATAGGCAAGCAGGTCACCATTTTGGTGCGCATGCTCTTTCCAGCTCAGAGGACAATGTGTGTGTGTAAATATTACTGTAAATGTAAAAATAAATATATAACATAATGTGTCAATGAGCAATATTATCAAATCTCAATATATGCCAAGTACAAGTTTTTCTAATGTAAGTCATTTCAGCTAAGGTAAATGGCAGCACCAGCGTATGACCTGGAGGACAGTTACTATTATACACATAACTTCAAACACCTTCCTCTCTGTCCTCCGTTCCCCTTTCTTTAATATGAAGTTAATATTTCTATGTAACATGCTTATCAGAAATGCACTTTCAAACATGTCCAGTTCCTTAATAATCAGACTACTATCTCTCAACGAGAGAAATCATACAGCCAACAATGACTCAAGCGGTGAACGCACTGTACCTAGAAAAAGAGCAACCTTCATAGATGAACTCTACTTGAAATCATAATTAAGTTCATTTGTGCTATATCTAATCAACATTAGCTTATATTAAAAAGTCTGATATTAACATGTATCATGTCCTAATACATTATTTATGTATGTGTATATAGTCTCCGCCAACTTAAATGTGATTTTGTTCAATGATATATCTCCAGTAATTGAATAATGTCTTGATTTATAATTGATACTCAATGGAAATTAAAAAATATATATATATCAGCTCAAAATTCTAATTTCCTAGGATAGTCAGAAATGGAAGTATTGCCGGATCGAAATAAATGTGATTAATAACAGTGTAAGAGAACATTTCTAACGCTAGAAAAAGTCCATTTCACTTCTTACTTCATAAGAGAGAGCTGTAATTTTTTTTTTGAAAACTATAATTTTTATAGTAGGGAAAGACACTAGAATACATACCAGTGCATTTCTTTGTGGGACTGATTTCGTTTGTGGATGGCATCTCCATTTATAATATCCCGGTTACTATTAGTAAGTACCCCTCCAAAATCATAAGGACCTATGAAAACAAAGGGAAGAATCCTAGACTTCAATTGGTGAGTAACATTGTTCTGATGTTCCAAGGTATTATGTGAATCTCTCAGTGATACAAGTCGAAAATAATTACAGAACATTTTAATTATTTTGAAATTTCACATTCTTGTTTAATGCAGTATTTAAATGATTTTGGCATGTTGCCTATTTCAATGTTTTAAAAAAATCAATTATTCATCAGTTCTTCAAATACAATATAATGAGAAACAAAATAAGAATTCACTGCTTCTCATTATTCAGGGTAATAAAAGGGATGGAGATCTGGCATGCTCAAAATGATCTTTATATTTCAAGCAAAATTAAAATCTCAGGTTTAATAAAATTATTTAAGTAAGAAATTGCAGGCCTTGGCCATGTAGCTCAGTTGGTTAGAGCATCGTCTACATATGCCAAGGTTGCTGGTTTGATTCCTGGTCAAGGCACATACAAGAATCAACCAATAAATGCACAAATAAGTGGAGCAATAAAGTAATCTCGCTCTCTCTCTTTCTTCCTCCCTAAAAATCAACAAATAAAAATAAATTTAAATTTTAAAAAATTGCAGACTTTTCTTATAATTTTAAGCAAGCCATAATTATAAAATTTAAGAAAAATTTAGAATAGAACTTGAAACCTCTAACAAAACCTTCACTTTTAAGAAAAGAATTGCTGCCCCGACTGGTGTGACTCAGTTGGTAGCATGTCAAAAAATCCAGGATAACTATACCAACTGCTATAGATCCAGTTATGAAGTCCGCCTTCGCCACTGGTCATATGAGTTAAACTTTGGTCTAAATAGAACAGCAACTGAAGGGTGTTAGGCATAATCTCTCTCAAAGTACTATTCAGTTAGTTACCTATTGTAGTACTATTTTGCTTTGAAAAAGTAAAACAAGTCAATATATTAAGCAGGGTCCCAGACAATTTGATTCAAAAGTAGATAAGAGATGGAAATAATTGTTTATAAATAAAATTACTAACTTGACTACAAAAAATTAAAGTAGTTTATGACTTCAAATCCCTTTCAATGCTGTTATATTTTATCTCTTAAAAAAATCACTGCAATGAAAAGACTTGAAGTTTATTTTGTTTTGTAGGTCATGCAGGAAGATGGCAGAGACATGCATTGTATAAAGGAATGCAAATTTCACAAACAGATGAGGAGGAAAATGTTAAGGGTGTTAAGGGAAAAAATTTTGTGTGTCCAGACAGAGACTTAACTGCTTCATTTATATCCCAGTTATTCACTTAGTCTGAACAATTTCATATATTCTGGACTTGCACATTCTGGACAGTTTTAAATTTTTATAATTTTTATTCTGAAACAGCATCCCAATATTCTACAGGCTGAATCCATAAAAACCAATAAAGGACAGAAAACAAAATCATGACAAGGACTTGAACTTTCACAGTTACAGAAGTGTACTGATTTCTACAAAGACTTTTAGCCACAATGAAGCCACTGACCAGATTGCCTAAAGGACTGAAGGCTCAAAAAACTTCAGTGACATGAAGAAGATCATTAGACTTGTTTAGTTCATATATGCGTGCGCTTTTGGCAAATCTAATAGTGAGGCACACATTTTGTAAGTGAATTTGCTGATGATTTGTGGACGTCAATGTATACTATTTCAGCAAATAAAGTTGACTGGGGTGTCTAAAAGATTGCCAATTCAACAATGGAGCAGGTTTCAATTTGGAAGCCTCTCTATAGAGAGCAGGAGATGGTCTGTGGGCCATGGGCCATCGTCTTGTAGAAAATAAAGAGAATTCAAGCCCTGCTCACAGCAGGAGCATTCCTTTATTGTACCTTCACTATCAGAACGACCTGTGGGGAAAACGCCAGTGGCTGACAGGTAAATCAGGAGCACACTATTGGCAGGCAGCTCCTGAAATTTAAAAAAATCACAAATACAAAACAACAAACAGGGAAAACGACAGCTTTAAAGCTCATGACACTCTAAAGATGTGAGGAAAACAAAAACCTAATATAACATGTTATTGTCTTCTGCAAGAGAAAAGTCATTCTTGCTGGTTACAACTTCTGTCTACACTGCAAAGATTCTCTATTCATCTAAGAGCTGCAACTATTGCTAAAACCACCCACCACTGAGAAAATGTTCTCTGGAAAACTTGAAATGGAGAAGTAAAGATCCTGACTATAGGTCTAAAAGATGAACTCCCGTCTATGGCTTTCTCTATAGACTTTGGGAGGAACTCCCTACTTAATCTTCATCATACTTTCTCAATGGCTAAAATACTTCCCTGAGCTGCCTGAATATGTAACAGGCCTCTGCAACCGGCTCCTGTTTTGTTTTGTTTTTTAAGTCCTGCATTGACTCTCTGCCTAAAGTAATTTTGTAATAAAAGCCTGGAGGAAGGACAATAATTAAGCAATAGTCTTATTAATTAATGGGAAAAAATATTCAGAGCATCATAAGCAATTTCCATTCTGGACATAGCTGTAATTAGGATATTCCAAAGGCAGTTTCAATTTCTTATTTTACCTAAATTCTTGCCTCAAATGTTCCAAGAAAAGAATGATTTTCAGGTTCTATGTAGGGCACACTCTCCCCATATAGTATAATACACTGGGTCATATATACCTTAAAAGATGCTGCTAAGAACGTGTACAGCTGGCTGAAGGTGGGCTTGTAGAGCAGGTACTTGTGGGGGTTTTCTCGCCTGGTCGGCTTGTCAGCTGAGTCCTGCATTTACACACAGAAGACAACACACATACAAGCTCTACTTGACAGATGAGTTAGCAATGCCTATTTTTACTACCTTTTTTTTTTTTTACTACCTTCTTTATCAAAAATCTTTTTGTTACAGGAAATATGGATAAGCATGATGAAAATATTTCATTAAGAGAACTCCTGATTCACCCTCACATCGTGTGTTGGATAATAGCAGTCCGTGGGGAGTAGAAGCAGTAAGAGTGCTACCAACTGCCAAAGCAGGGGGAAGGTACCTGCATTCCGGGCTTATTCATCTGGGACGCTAAATTCATTGGCTCCCTTTCCAGAGCCTGTAACATCCGGAACATGTCAACAGTTAGTTCACTGAACTTCACCTGCAAGGCAAACAAACCTGGCTATTAATGAAGAATACAGACCTTGACGTTTTATTTTTTTAAGATTTTATGTAATTATTTTCAGAAAGAGGGGAAGGGAGAGAGGCAGAGAGGGAGACATCAACGTATGCTTGCGTTTCACCTGCCTCCAGCTACAGACCTGGCTGGAGACCTGGTTTGCAACCTGGTTATGTGCCCTGGCTGGGAATCGAACCAGCGAACCCTGGCTGGCGCCTTATCCACTGTGCTACCAGCCAGGGAGACCTTGAAGTTTTAATTATATTATTACTCTTGATATTCATGTGTACTTAATGATACTAGTCTTATCTTTTTCAATATTTTATTATAAAAAATTTCAAAAGACATGATTGAAAAAATTACACAATGACACCAACATACTTATCATCTATAACACTAACATTTTTCTATAGTTGTTTTATCACATATCTCATCACCTATCCATAATCCTATCAATCCATCAATTTCCTTAGGTATTTTTAGAAACAAATAAAAGTAGTCAAGTAAACACAGAAACCTATATTAGGTCCTATAAAAACATGCTAAATGTTGGCAAAACATCAATGCTAAAATATGGCTGTGGGCCCTGGCTGGTGGCACAGTGGATAAGGTGCCGGCTTGCGAACCCAAAGGTTGCTGGTTCGATTCCCAGCCAGGGCACATAACCAGGTTGCAAGCCAAGTCTCCAGCCAGGTCCGTGGCTGGAAGCAGGTGAAAGGCAACCATACACTGATGCCTCTCTCCCTTCCCCTCTCTATACAAATAATAAAAAATCTTTAAAAATAGTAATACAATAAAAATAAAAATCAAAAAAAAAATATATATATATATATCGCTGTGGCCAATATTTTTTAATTATTTCATTAAATTTTGGTACCATGAAAAAAAATTTGGTACTATACAATTTTTTTTTTTTTAATTTTTTTTAAAGATTTTATTTCATTATTTTTAGAAAGAGGGGAAGGGAGAGAGGCAGAGAGGGAGAGAGACATCAATGTATGGTTGTGTTTCACCTGCCTCCAGCCACAGACTGGACTGGAGACCTGGTTTGCAACCTGGTTATGTGCCCTGGCTGGGGAATCGAACCTGCGACCTTTGGGTTCGCAGGCCGGCACCTT
>PVIW01002042.1:0-43280 GCA_004026585.1 Noctilio leporinus
TATTTTTAGAAGGAGGGGAAGGGAGAGAGGCAGAGAGGGAGAGAGACATCAATGTATGGTTGCTTTTCACCTGCCTCCAGCCACAGACCTGACTGGAGACCTGGTTTGCAACCTTGTTATGTGCCCTGGCTGGGGAATCGAACCTGCGACCTTTGGGTTCGCAGGCCGGCACCTTATCCACTGTGCTACCAGCCAGGGCTAAATCAACATCTTTATGGTCTATTAGTATTTGACAAAGGAGGCAAGAACATCAAATGAGGTAAAGACAGTCTATTTAATATCAGGTGTTGGACAGACACATAAAAAAAAATGAAATTAGACACCACTTTACACTATTTACAATAATAAACTCAAGATGGATTAATGACTTAAGTATAAGACTCGAAACCATAAAACTCCTGGAAGAAATTATAGTCGGTAAAATACCAAACATTTCTTAGCAATGTTTTTTTTTCCTGATACAGTTCCTCAGGCAAGGAAAACAAAAGAAAAAATAAACAAATGGGACTGTATCAAACTAAAATGTTTTTGCATAGCAAAGGAAGCCAGTGATACATCTGGTAAGGGGTTAATATCCAAAGTTTATATGGAACTCCTACAACTTAACACCAAAAAAATAAACAATCCATCCGGAACGGTGTGGCTCAGTTGGTTGGAACGTTCTCCTATACATTTAAAGGTCTTGGGTTCAATTCCTGGTTAGGGCATGTACCTGGGTTTAGTTTTGATCCCTTTTGGGGCACATGTGGGCGTCAACTGATCAGTGTTTCCCTCCCTCTCTTTCTCAAATCAATAAATATAAAAAAAGAAATTAAAAAACAGTTCAATTAAAAAATGGTCAGAGGACCTGAATAGATACTTCTCTAAAGAGGCAATACTGATGGCCAACAGACGTAAGAAAATATACTTGACATCACCAATCATCAGAGAGATGTCAAAATCGCAATGAGATATCACTCCACACCTGTTAGAATGGATATCCTCAGTACATCAACAAACAGGTGTTGGTGAGGATGTGAAAAAAAGGGAACTCTCATGCAGATTGGTGCAGGCACTATGGAAAACAGTGTGTAGGATCTCAAAAAATTAAAAATGGAACTATTTTATGACCCAGGTATTCACTTCTGTGTGTATGTATGTATATATCCAAAGAAACCCAAAACAATTTGAAAGAATATATGCACCTCTGTATTCATTGCAAGTGTTATTTAATAATAACCAAGATGTGGAAGCAACCCATGTGCCCACCAATAGATGAGTGGATAAAAAAGCTATGACATAGGCCCTGGCTGGTGGCACAAGTGGATAAGGCGCCGATCTGCGAACTCAAAGGTTGCTGGTTCAATTCCCAGCCAGGACACATAACCAGGTTGCAAGCCAGGTCTCCAGCCAGATCTGTGGCTGGAGGCAGGTGAAAGGCAACCATACATTAATCTCTCTCTCCCTCTCTCCCTAGCC
This sequence comes from Noctilio leporinus, assembly GCA_004026585.1. Lineage (NCBI taxonomy): Eukaryota > Metazoa > Chordata > Mammalia > Chiroptera > Noctilionidae > Noctilio > Noctilio leporinus. The sequence goes on from PVIW01002042.1 coordinate 1,459, forward strand.
TTCTCTCTAAAAAATAAAAACAATAAAAATATATTAAAAAAAAAAGTGAGGCACATACATACGATGGACTATTACTCAACCATAAAAAACAATGAATTCTTACTATCTGTGACAGCATAAGATGGACTTCTAGGAGTTGTTGTACTGAGGAAATAAGTCAGTCAGAGAAAGACAAATATCATATGATTTCACTTACATGTGGAATCTGAAAAATAAAACAGAAACTGATTTATAGATAGAATAGACTGATGGCTCCAGAGGGGTGGGGTGTTGGAGGATTGGATGAAAAGAGTGAAGGGATTAATAACTACAGATTGGCAGTTACAGAATAGTCATGGGGATGTAAAGTACAACATAAAGAATAGTCAATTACATTGTAATAAGTATGGCGCTAGGTGGGTACTGGAAATATAAGGGAGAGCCTTTTGTAAAGTATATGATTGTCTAACCACTGTGCTATACACCTGAAACTAATACAAAATATTATGAATGTAAACTAATTGGAAAATATAATTTTGAGACTTCCAGTTAAGATGGAGGCATAGGTAGACATGGCTCACCTCTTTATGCAACCATATCAAAATTACAACTAAAATATAGAACAACTGTCACTCAGAAGCATCAGAAGTAGAGTTGAATGGAAGTTTGACAGTTATGGAATTAAAGAATCCACATCCATTCAGACTGGTAGGAGGGGCAGAGACTCAGAATAGAATGGTTCATGTCCACATGATTCACAGCTTGGCTTTGCCTAGGAACCTCCAAACCCAGCACAAGTAGCAGCCATCTCAGATTGCTTTATAGCTCATGCAGGGTTTCACCAGGCAAACCACAGGTCGGGGCTGACCTTGGCCTGTGCCATCCTGAAAATGCAAGAGTCTGCATGCCCAGTGGACAGCTACAGACCATATCAGAGCCACCCTGCCCCTGCACAGTTGATCTTCACAGATGGTGGAGGTTGGTGGTCAGTGTACAGAGCCAGTCCTTGCAGCTAACTGGCCTGGATAAATCCCTCAGGTTGACTTGCCAACAGCAATCAAGGCTCAACCACAAGAGGAGGTTGTTCTCAGCCCACATAAAGAGTGTACCTCAAGTACCCAGCTTGAGTGATAGGGAAGGCTGTGCCACTGGACTATAGAGGAAACCTACTACATTAGACTGTACTACCAATCCATATACAGGGAGTCATAGCAACTTTTCCTAATACCTAGAAACAAACACAGGGAGGCTGCCAAAATGAGGAGATGAAGAAACATGGTCCAAATGAGAGAACAGACCAAAACTCAGAAAAAGAAATAGAGAAAATGGAGATAAGCAATCTATCAGATGCAGAGTTCAAAACACTGGTTATAAGGATGTGCCAGGAAATTAGGACCTCAACAGCATAAAAAAGAGCCAGTCAGAATGAAGGATACACTAATTGAAATAAAGAACAATTTACAAGAAAACAGTAGAGTAGGTGAAGCTAAGTCAAATCAATGATTTGGAACATAGAAAAAACAGCCAGTCAGAACAAGAAGAAAAGAATGTTAATTCAAAAAAACGAGAATTGTGTAAGCAGCGTCTGGGACAGCTTTAAGGGTTCTAACATTTGCAACATAGGAGCACCAGAACGAGAAGAAACAACAAGAAATTAGAATTCCATTTGGAAAAATAAAGAAAACTTCCCTAATTTGGTGAAGGAAATAAATGTGCAAGTCCAGGAAGCACAGAGTCCCAAAATGATAGAGGCCTACACTTAAGACACATCATAATTAAAATGCCAAAGGTCAAAGATAACCTTAAATGAAGCAAGAGAAAAGCAGTTAGCTACCTGTAGGAGAGTTCCCGTAAACTGTCAGCTAATTTCTCAAAAGAAACTTCCCAGGATAAAAGGGATTGGCAAGAAATATTTAAAGTCATGAAAAGGAGGGACCTATGACCAATATTGCCCTACCCAGCAAAGCTGTTGTTTAGAATCAAAGGCAGATAAAGAACTTCCCAGCCCTGGCTAGTGGCACAGTGGATAAGGCACCAGCCTGCAAACTCAAAGGTCACTGGTTTGATTACCCAACCAGGGCACATAACCAGGTTTCAAGCCAGATCTCTAGCCAGGTCCATAGCTCGAGGCGGGTGAAAGGCAACTATACATTGATGTCTCTCTCCCTCTCTGCCTCTCTCCCTTCCCCTCTCTCTAAAAATAATAAATAAAATCTTTAACATTCAGGTCACAATAAAGGACATTTCCTGGAAGCATGGGATTTTAAAGATTAAGTCTGAATTTATTGCAAAATTTTTTTTTTCAGTACAAGAGCCTGACATTATAGTAGATGATAAGTAAATATCTGTCAAAATAAATGAGTGAAAAAATTGGTTGAATAAAGACATTGTAGTTACTTAGCATGTTTTTGTAGTATAAGAAGTGTTGTTTGTCTCTTTTTGTCCCCTTTATTAAAAAAAAAAAAAAAATTTCCAGACAAGAAAACACTAAAGGAGTTCATCATCACCAAACCACTATTGTATGAAGTGTTAAAGGGACGTTTTTAAGAAAAAGAAGATGAAAACTATGACTATTAAAATGGCAACAAGTACATATCTATCAACAATTGAATCTAAAAAACCAAACTTAAGAAAATAAGAATAGACAGAATTATGGAGGGTGTTTTGATGGTTGCCAGATGAGAGGAGGTGTGGGAGAGGAGGGGAGGGGATTAAGTACAAAGATGTGATTACAGAATAGCTATGGGGGTGTAAAGTAAAGAATAGTAAATAGAGTAGTCAAAGACGTTGTATGCATGACTGGTGAACATGAGCAATGGGGTGGGGATTGCCTGAAGGAGTGGAAGGTGTGGGGTGAGGAGGGCAAAGAGGGAAATTTGAGACAACTGAAATAGCATAATCAGTAAAGTATAATTAAAAACTAATAATTTAAGGAAAAAACACTTTTCAGTGCTTATTTAGAATATTTGTATAGCATGTACTAAATACAATTCGGTTTTTGTAGGGCACTACACTTAACCTGTCTTCATGATTTGTGATATCCTTGGTAAAATTGTTTTTTCTTTTTTCTCTTTAGAAAGCGCAGAAGGTTTTCCAAGTTATGACACAGCTTCTGAACAGCTCCATGAGGCAGGCTATGATGCTTATATCACAGGATTGTGTTTCATCTCCATGACAAACTACCTAGGTACTCACTGTACATGTTTCTGTTAAATATAGTGGTGTAGAATGGATCTTACCGTGTCTCCTATTTCCCTAGGATCCATTCACCCAGTTAGAAGCGGGAAACTGAGGAGTTGGTGGAGTGGGGGTTGGGGGGTAGGATGAAGAGCACACGGGGGGAACCATTGACTTGTACTGATTGTGCAGGACTTGGCCCTTAATGAGTACCTTTTACCCTTGCCTACCCATTCTGTTGATTTAAACATTTTTTTTCTGAACTTTCAGGCTTTGTCTACTTGACTATATATAATACTCGGCTTCCTTATTTTTTTATTAGGTTCATTTCTTAGTCCTCCAAAAAATCATGTGTCTGCCAGATCAAAACTCATTGAACCTTTTATTAACAAGTAAGTAATCAGTGGGTCCCAAGGCCCCGATACTATGGAACAGCTTAGTATCTGGAATGCCAATTAGGGATGACTGGGAGATGTAGTGCATTTTTAATGAAATATTTCTCATCTCTAGTGACTGAGATGGTTTTTGAAAATAGAAATTGACCTTTTGGGAAATAATATATTAAATATATTAGCTAAAAAAAGAAGGAAAGAAAACTTTTCAATGATAGTGCATTACTTCTAGGACAAAGAACTGGTGGTTTGCATCAGAATTGCCTACAAGGGAGACTGTGGGTGGGTGGGTAGGTGTGTACATGCACAGTTAGACCTAACTTACCCCTAACAGACTTTACGTGTGAGATTATTTTTACATTTGTATTTTAAGCTGATTAAATCTAGTTCCTAAGAAGATGTTGGTTATACAAATGACTTTTAAGGTAATCTATGGAGCTTTGATAGTTATTGCATCCTGAGCCCTCATCTGAATAGATCCAGTGAAGTATAAGCTTGCTCACATACCTTCATTGTTGGAAGAAATCAGCGTGAGTTAGGGAGAAGTCTTAAGTTTAGAATATTTTCGGAGAATCTCAAGATTATTATGGTTTGTGCTTTCTTGGCACAGTTGAGACTCAAGTTATGGATGTATTCCTCAAGCTGGCCAGCGTAGCTCTGTGCCAGAGTCCTAAACTTCATCTTTACTCCCACTTTCTTAGCAGCATTGGTTCTGGGAGATTCTGGGTGAGCCAGAGAAAACAAGGCAGCTCACAGTGATCACCACCACTGGGGAAAAGAATTCTTTTGGTATTGGGTTGGTTACATCATTTCCTTACATTCTGTGCTGCACTTTACAGTTCTATTAGTATTTTACTGGGTAAGAATATTGTCTATTCTCAGGATGTCTATATAAATCTTGGGATGTCTGTATAAATACTAGTATCGCAGTGCTTGTACTTGGGTGACATGCTGCAGAGACAGATATTAATTCCAAATGTCTGGATTGCGACAGGTTTAGATTTTGTGTAGTCTTGGAATTTTATCACGCTGTGGCTTATTTTTTCATCTTTGTTCATTTCCGTGGAAATTCAGAAGTACTTATTTGTTTATTCAGATGTCTTTCAAAATGTACTGGGTAATAATCATGTGATATATATTAGAAATTAAGTTGAATTTTTCCATTGTGGGAAATTCATTCTGCTAATCATTGAGTCCTTACTGTCTATCCAGCTGTTGCTAAACAAATACAAGGTTTTCTTAGCTTTTAACGCTTATTTTGGGGCCAGTGGTTAGTGTGTAAATCTTCGGAAGGGCAACTTATTCCATAGACCATGGAACCAACAGATGACACTAAATGTTGTTTGGATCATGGTTATTATATATTTTTATGTTCATGACATTTTATATTAATGCACATTTTATGTTCATTTTGATGTTCATGGTGCAATATTTTTCAACTTGGAGATGTTTACTTATTTGTAAATATGTAAAACAGTGATCCTAGTCTCCTTGAAAACAGCTCCTTATAAAATCAGTTGATAGGTACAAACTGTTATATACAGGAATCACCTATTTTATCAGTAACCTGTGTGACCAACATGAAGAACCTAGACTTAATATTTCCAGGTCTATTTAGTTTTAATTGTATTTTATTGATTGTGCTACAGTTGTGCTGCTTTTTCCTTCTTCGCCCCACTCCACCAGGTACCCCCACTCCCTCAGGCAATCCTCTACCATTATTCATGTTCATGGGTCATGCATACACGTTCTTTGGCTACCCCATTTACTATAGTACTGTATGTACTTTACATCTCCATGGCTATTCTGTAACTACCTATTTGTACTTTTTAATCCCCTTATCTCCTCTCCCATTAGCCCACACCCCCTCCCATCTGGCAACCATCAAAATGCCCTCCATATCCATGATTCTGTCTCTATTCTTACTGTTTTATTAGTTCATTTTTTTAGATTAAATTGCTGATAAATAATATATTTATTGCCATTTTAGTGGTCATAGTTTTGATCTTTTTCTTAAATAAGTTCCTTTAACATTTCATATAATAGTGGTTTGGTGATGATGAATTCCTTTAGTTTTTTTGTCTGGGAAGCTCTTTATCTGCCCTTTGATTCTAAATGATAGCTTTGCTAGGTAGAGCAGTCTTGGTTGTAGGTCCTTCCTTTTCATGACTTTGAATATTTTTTGCTAGTGTCTTTGAGCCTGTAGTTTCTTTTGAGAAATCACCTGATAGTCTTCTAGGAAACCCTTTGTAGGTAACTTTTTTTTCTCTTGTTGCTTTTAAGATTCTTTTTTTATCTTTAACTTTCTGCATTTTAATTATGATATGTCTTGAAGTGGTCTTCTTTGTGTCCATCTTGTTTGTGACTCTCTCTCTCTGCTTCCTGGACTTGCATGTTTGTTTCCTTTACCATGTTAGGGGAGTTTTCTTTCATCATTTTTTCAAATAGAGTTCCAACTTCTTGCTTTTTTCACCTTTTGGCACCCCTATGATGTGAATGTTGAAGCTCTTAAACTTGTGCTGGAGTCCATTTACACTATCCTCATCATTTTGGAATCTTTTTTCTTCTTCTTGTTTTGATTGGTTGTTTTTTCTTCCTTATGTTCCATATCATTGATTTGAATCTCACCTTTACCCATGCTACTGTTTTTTCCTTGCAACTTGTTCATTATTTCAATTGGTATATGTTTCATTTCTGACTGGATCATATTTATGCTGCTGAGGTCCTCACTAAGTGTCTGAGCATTCTTATAACTAGCATTTTAAACTCTGCATCTGGTAGATTGCTTATCTCCATTATATTTAGCTTTTTTTGGTGTGTTGATTTGTTTTTCCCTTTGGGCCATGTTGTTTTGTCTCCTCATTTTGGCAGCCTCTATATATTTGTTTCTATGTGTTTGGTTGAGCTGCTTTGTGTCTTGGTCGTGTGTCCTAATGTAGTAGGTGTCTTATAGCATCCAGTGGCATAGCCTTTCCTATCACCCAAGCTGGTTACTTAAGGTGCATCCTCTGTGTGAGCTGAGTACACCTTCCTCCTGTACTTGAGCCTTCCTTTCTGTTGTCAGAGCAGTGGGAGGGGTTTACTCAGGCCAGTCAGCTGCAAGGATTGGCTGTGACCACTGACCACCAACCTTTGGCTTTCATAAAGGATCAGCTGTGCAGGGGCAGAGTGATGGTGCTCTGTTGTGGAAAAGTGTACCTTTCCACTGGGTGTACTGTAGGCACGTTGCTGCTAGTGTAGGGCCTGAGGCACACTGAGGCCAGCAGTTGCTTATTTGACAGGATTAAGGAAGTTGTGAAGCAGGAGCCAAGACCAACCATTCATATGGAAAAGCAGCTTGGGGGGGTCCATATGTTGGGTGGGGCAGAGTGTCTGGAGGATCTCCAATGTGGGTCAAACTGTGTTAGCCAGGTTGAAGGGATCTCAGATATGGCAGAAGCTTCCTTGCAGGTGGCTCTGCATGGGAAAGGCCTAAAAAAGGAACAAAGGGCTCTTCTGCCCTTGATACCAGACACTTCAGTTCCTCTCAGTCTACCAGTGGTGCCTTTCAAGCTGCCAGCTTGGTGCTGGAGCTCAGAGGGAGTGAGCCTGGTATAGAAGTCTGTGTGTGGGCCTTTTTTTTTTTTTTTTTTAAAGATTTTATTTCATTCTTTTTAGAAAGAGGGGAAGGGAGAGAGACATCAATGTATGGTTGCGTTTCATCTGCCTCTAGCCATGGACCTGGCTGGAGACCTGGTTTGCAGCCTGGTTATGTGCCCTGGCTGGGGAATCGAACCTGTGACCTTTGGGTTCGCAGGCCGGCACCTTATCCACTGTGCCACCAGCCAGGGCTGTGTGTGGGCTTTTTAAGAGGAAGTGCTTGGGGCTTCAACAGTCTCTTCCACAGACTCAATTCCTGCTGGTTGTTGCAGTCAGAAGTTTTGGGGACTTAACTTCCTTGCACTGGAACCCTTGCCTGGGTGGGGCTGGGACTCTTTGCTCCTGACATATTTCTCCCAAATTTTATCCATCACACATGGGTGAGGTTCCATGCCTGCACCCCTCTTACCAATCTGGATGGATGTGGTTTCTTTAATTCCATAGTTGTCAGACTTCCATTCAACTCAATTTCTGACAGTTCTGAATAATGGTTGTTCTATATTTTTGTTGTCATTTTGATGTGGTTGTGCGAAGAGGACAAGCTTTGTCTGTCTATGCCATTATCTTAACTGGAAGTCCATCTAGATCAACTTAATATGCTAACAATCAGCAATACTGTTACTCAGAAGAACTGGGTGTTAAATTCATTGCTTCATTTTAGAGGGACATGTGTCCATCCAGATTATTCTTCCTGAAACCTGGATATATACTAAAAATAGTTGAGAATTCGGGAATCTTCTTATGATATTGCACTAAACTTCTTGCCTAATTTGATTTTTCTGCTTTATTTTTCCTCATTTATAAAGGAATAATATTTTCTTTATCTTTGAAGGAAAAATAATTCCAACAGGATTGATATGTAAAATTAAAACCTTTTATTATTCTGTATTGGAATAACTTGGTAAAGTACAATCATCTACTCCTAACTCATTTGTAAAGTGGGAAAAGCTGTTGCTTCTTTTGACATCATTCTCTGTTAATGTTGACCTCATTCTTACAGGCAGGTTTGATTTATGACATTTCTTCAAGATTACCCTTAAAAACAGCCAACAGTTGCCATAAAGGTTATCTCAAGTGGTTGATTTTAGAAAAATTGTTCATTTTTTGGAGGGTTTATATGTTTTGGCAGCAGGCTTTTCTCAGTGTACCTCAACCAAATATGCAAAGTCCTAACATCAATTTCGAAGGACTTCAAACTGTTTACATATGCAGATAATATTTTGTTTTGCTGTTATCAGACTTATTTTTAAGTAAACCTTGAGGGGAAGTTACTACCTAGTTCCATGTATCCTATATTAGTATTTGACTGCATTTGGTATTTTTTTGGAAGCTTCATTGAGTCAGCTGTTGAGAAGATCCCAGAACAGCTGGTATTTGGCAGTATGCAGAGACTGAATATAATATAAGGTGTGTTCCGAGTTGTATTTGTCTATAAGAATGTCTTATGACAGCTTTCATGGTGCCATTTTGTCTCCTATGGTCTGGGCACCTTCTATATTTCTCCTTACTTGGTTGGAATCAGAACAAAAGTCAGAGGAGAGTTGAATGATGGAAACCAGGATCAGACCACTGCTAATGACAGGCTGTGTGGCATGTGCCCTTTCTTTATGTTGTATGCTCTCTGGTCAGGAAATGATTTACATTTTTTAAATAACGTTGGTCAGTTTCAATCTATACATGGAAAACCAGACTTAGAGAAGATTCTTTGATTAACTCTTTTTGGACTGGGAAAACCAAAATATATTCTGCTTCACTTTTTAGCACCAGAAAGCACAAAATCAGACTTTTTGCCTTATGTTTTATTAATAGTCGTCTGTTTCAGCAAGACACCTCGAACCTTTTATGATGGGTTTTTGGGGAAGGTTATTTTTCATTTACTCAGTTCTTAGAGAAAGGAAATGACTAAGCCTCTAATTTTGGCTGGTCTCTGCATGTAATAGAATTGAAAGGAAAGAATTGCCTGTGGTACATAAAGGATGGCCACCTTGTTCTCGACGTAAGTTCTAAGTCTGGATGGGATTCCTGTAGAAAACAAGGCCTTTTGGGGATGATCCTGCTGTATGTTCTTTCTAAGCTGAAGATGAGATGAGGAGAGAAACCATTAGAAGGTGTGATATGCTCTTGGATAAATTGTTTCCTGCTTTGTGAAATAGGGATAAACAATGTTCTCCTCTCACAAAGATTATAAAGATTGCCTGCGATGCAAAAGGACTTTCATAGTTCCTAGAACTTTGTAGGTGCCTGGTATAGGTTGTTTTCTTGTCTTGAAATATAAGAGAATTTAACATGCTAGGAGATTAAGAAAAGTAGATGTGGTAGTTGAATGTGTTTAATGTTTTTAGTTCAGTGATACAGAAAAAAATTTGTTACCACGTGGATGCAAAATGGGACTACAGTGGCAGAAAATGTGAGATGTTCCCTTTTGCTTGTACCTACCTTTTAGTATTTGCTTAAGAAAAAATCAGATGATGAAGTGAATCAGATTGGTACATAGTGGAAACAAGGTTGCTTTGATTTGGAGCACTTTAAAACATTTAAAAATTTTTGTTGTTCAAAGGAATACAACAATTTATGGAAGCTGGTATAGGTACGTATAACTGCTGTAAGTATATAGAGAGGAGGAACCATTGTGGTGATTAAGATAAAGCACACCAGTGTTTCTTCCCTTTTTGTCTGTGGAAAGCAATTTTGTGCTGGAAACAAGTTGTTTTTGTAATAAGCATGTGCTTCATTTTTAACAGGAGAGAGATTTTAAGATGAAGGATTATAGGAAAACAATACTGAATATCAGGGCTGTGTAGTCCTGAGTATCCAAAGGGGATTGGTTCTAGGATACCAAAATACACAACTGCTCAAGTCCTTTACATAAATATGGTATAATATTTTCATATAACTTATATACATTCTCCCATACGTTATTATGATATATAATACAATGAGGAAGCTATGTAAATAATTGTTATACTGTATTGTTTAGGGAATAATGACAAGAAAAAGTGTACAGTAGGCCTAACCACATAGTACATGTCAGCAAGAATGTAACACTTAAACATTCTGTTTGCAATTGGTTGATTCTACAGAGGGCCAACTGCACCTTCTTTCTTCCCAGCTCTTTCACTGATAATGGACAAAGTAACTCACCCCATTTACTAGCAACCTGCCATTCATGAGTCTAGATTCATGCTTCTACAATTCATGCGGCACCACCCAGGTCACATGACAGGTTGGTAGCAGGTTGTCAGTAGGCCACATGCTGGAAGTACTGACTGCTCGTCTCTCAGGAGGGTGGCTTCTGATCACCTGCAAAGGTGGATCTTACAGGACCTTCTCTTACCCGCCTCACCTCTTCTCAGATGAGCAGAAGGTGCTGGAATAACAAGAGAACATGGCGGATCTGTTCTGATTCCCAGTGTTTGCTCTTGGTTTTTAGCATCCTGGGTGATGAATTGAATGTGTTTTTACTGAGATACTGTTAAAGTCAGGTATCTGAACAATTAGGTCTATTGTTTTAAGTGTTAAAGTAACTCTCCCCCCTTCCCATAGGACTTCCAACTTCCCAATATAAGCAACAGCTGGGACATAGTTTGTAGTACTGATAAGGCCTAGTCATGAATGTCACAACACTTAACATAATTGGTTTCCATAATTTGCATTTAAAATTTAAGAACTATTTGATTAGTTTATTCAGTAGAATTGCTTTACTTCAGGATTTTGTGTGTTGTAGAGCAGCTGTGGTCTGTGGTGGTCCCTGGCGTTAGGTACCTGGATTTGAATCCCAGCCGCATTCCTTTCACCTGTGCAGTCTCGGGCATATTACTTACCCTCTCTCTGCCTCAGCTTCCTCATCTGCATTTGAGAATCTTAGTACCCATTAGATAGGTTTATTGTGAAGGTGAAATGGGGGAATGTATGTTAAATGCGTTGTCACTGTTGCCACTGCTGTGAGGATATTTATCTTTTGAAGATGTGCTTCTCTGGCCAGATGTTGGGAGCGAATGGAGAGCTTTTTGCTTTCATAGAAGATACCATATAATTGTACCTTTTGTACTGGACATACTCTCTAAGGTGGGCTTTATAGTCAGTTATAAGCATTGATCAGAAAAGGTAGGGAGGGGAGGAAAAGTCTGCCTGTTACTAAATGTTGTTGAAGGAGAAGATTCAAATGCATTATCTTTTTTAGTCTGTTGTTTTTCTCTTTTGAGGCATATGATTATTTCTCAGTCTTTGTGCTGTGTAGCATTTTCAGTTGTAGATACTTATTGAGAGAAAACAATCAAGAAATAGCATTTACTATGTGACCTGGGAGCTGGGTTTTTTTTTTTTTTTTTTTTCCATTTTTAACAACTTTACTGGGATATAAATTCACTTACCATACAATTCATTCATTTAAAGTGTACAGTGGTTTTTGGTACATGGTATTAATTTTCATAAAAGATTTTCTTTATTTATTTTTAGAGATGGGGAAGGGAGGGAGAAAAAGAGGGAGAGAAACATCACTGCAAGAGAGAAACATTGATTGCCTCTTGCCCCAACCTGGGATTGAACCTGCAACACAATCTTGTACCTTGATTGGGAATCAAACCCTTTTGCTTTTCAGGATGACATCCAACCAACTGAGCTACATTGGTCAGGATGGTATTATTAATTTTTAAAAATTTTGGTAAATTACATGTAATGCACCTAAATAATTTTTAAATGTACACTTTATTGGCATTAATTACACTCAACAGTGTTTTGTACCTATCACCACTATTCCCAGAATTTTTTCCCCAACCAAACAGAAACTTCATAACCATCAAGTAGTAACTCCCCATTTCTCATCCCCCTCAGCTCCTGGTAACCTCTAACCTACTTTTCTGTCTATAAATTTGCCCTTTAGGAAGCTGTTTTTTATTTTATTTTTTTAAATTATTGAATTAACTGGTGTTTATTTGGTTAATAAAGCAATATAGGTTTCAAGTGTACAATTCTATAATATATCATCTGTATATTGTATTGTATGTTGACCTCCCAAAGTCTACCTCTGGTGATCACTATGCTTTTTTTTTTTTTTGGCTTAAATTCATCACCTATTTCACCCAGCCCCCTGACTTCTCTCCCTTCTGACAGCTGTAGTCTATTCTCTGTATCTGTGAATCTGTTTTTGTTTTGTTTGTTCATTTTATTCATTAGGCTCTACATATAAGTGAAATCGTATTGTATTTGTATTTCTCTGACTGACTCATTTCACTTAGCATAATAGTCTCCAGGTCTATGCTTGTTGTCAGAAAGGGTAAGATTTTTTTCCTTTTTTATGGCTGAGTTGGTTTCTGTCATGTAAATGTACCACAGCTTTTTTCCCATTTTTTTAAAGTATATTTTATCGATTATGCTGTTACAGTTGTCCCAGTTTCTTTTTCCTTTGATCCCTTTTACCCAGAACCTCACTCCCCTCCCACAATCCCACACCTCTTAGTTCATGTGCAGGGGTCATGCATATAAGTTCCCTGATTTCACCCTTTCCTATATTATTAACTTCTCCTTGTCTATCTTGTACCCACCAAGTATGTTTCCTAATCCCCGCACCATTTTACCCATTTCTTCCCTTTGCTCCTCCCAGCTGATAACCTTCCCAGTGATCTCCATATCTGTGATTCTGGTCCTATTCTGATTGTTTGCTTAGTTTTTATTTATTTTATTAAAAATATTTTATTTATTATTATTTTCAGAGAGAAGGGCTAGGAGGGAGGAAGAAAGGGAGAGAAACATCAATGTATGGTTGCCTTTCACCTGCCTCCAGCTAAGGACCTGGCTGGAGACCTGGTTATGTGCCCTGGCTGGGAATCATACCAGCTTCCTTTGGGTTCACAGTCTGGCGCCAATCCACTGAGCCGCACCAGCCAGGACTGTTTTTGTTTTTATTTTTATTTTTAGGTTCTGTTTTTGATAGTTGTGACTTGGTTGTCTTTTTAATATTCACACTTTTAATTCTCTTTCTTAAGTAAGTCCCTTTAACATTTCATATAATAATGTCTTGGAAATGATGAACTCCTTTACCTTTACCTTGTCTGGGAAGCACTTTATCTGCCCTTCCATTCTAAGTGATGGCTTTGCTGGAGAGAGTAATCTCGGTTGTAGGTTTTTGCTTTTTATCACTTTGAGTACTTCTTGCCAGTGCCTTCTTGCCTGCAAATTTTCTTTTGAGAAATCAGCTGATAGTCTTATGGGAACTCCTTTCCTTTGTAGGTAATTCTCTTCTCTTGCTGTTTTAAAGATTCTCTCCTATCCTTAATCTTTGGTATTTTAATTATGGTGTCTCTTGGTTTGGTCCTCTTTGGGTCCAACTTGTTTGGGACTCTGTACTTCCTGGACTTGTATGTCTATTTCCCTTGCCAAATTAGGGAAGTTTTCCTTCATTACTTTTTCACACAAATTTTCAATTTCTTGCTCTTCCACTCCTTCCTTCACCCCTATGATTCAGATATTGGTATGTTTTAGGTTGTCCCAGAGGTTTGTAGGCCTCTCCTCATTTTTTCAATTCTTGTTTCCTCATTCTTACTGGTTGACTGTTTATTTCTTCCTTATGTACCAAATCACTATTTGAACCCTGGTTTCCTTCCCTTCACCATTGGTTTCATGTGGAATTTCCTTCATTTCACTTAGCCTAACCTTTACATTTTCCCTTCTGCATTTGCCATATTCAGGCCTGTCTGTCAAGTTTGTGAGCATCTTTATCACCAGCATTTTGAACTCTGCATCTGTTAGGTTGGCTATCTCCTTGTCACTTAGTTTTCCCACCCGAACCTTGATCTGTTTTTTTGAGCCATATTTCTCTGTCTCCTCAACTTAATAGGCTCCTGTGTTTGCCTCTGTATCTTAAGTAGAGCTGTTGCACCTGTTATGTTGTAAGGGGCGGAGCCTTAGGTATTTGTCAACCACATTGTGGCACTTATATGGGGGTGGGCTGAGAGGGAACAGTGCTGCTTGCTCAGCACTTGCCCATTTTCCAGACACCTCTTTTGCTTCCCGTATGGGACTAGTGCCTCTCTAGCTCTTACCCTGGCCGTGGCTCCCAGATTGGGCGGATCTGTGGATGTTCCAGGACCATGGGGCCCTCTAAACTGACTCTGAAGAGAGACTGGCAGTTTCTTCCACCATTCCAACCCCCACTGGTTTTCACAGTCAGAAGCAATGAGGCTTTATTTTCCCCAGTGTTGGAACTGTGAGCTGTGCAGTCTGGTTGGTGCCAGAAGCGCTCCCTAGGTGTCCTTCCCTACTTTTTTTTAATGTGTGACTGCGCTTTTTACCAGCTGGCCATGGCTGCTGTTACTGCTGCCTCTGCTGCCTCCATACCACATCCTCTCCTCTTCAGCTCTGCCCCACCTACCTTTCTGGATAAGCATTTCTTTATATCTTTGTTTGTTGGACTTCAGTGCAGTTCAGTTTTTTTGAACTTCTGGTTGTCTCCAGTTCTGAGGTAGTTGTATTCCTTTGTAGTTGTGGAGGGAGAGGCAGTGTGTCTACTTATGCCTCCATCTTGGCTGGAACTCCAGTTTATTGTTGTATATGGTGTAAGCTAACGGTCTAATTTCATTTTTATGCCTTATCTCTCCAATTTTCCTACTATCAGTTATTAAATAGACTGTCTTTGCACCATTTGATGTTCTTGTCTCCTTAGTAATGTATTAATTGACCATAAAGGTATGGGTTTATTCTGGGCTTCCTATTCTGTTCCCTTGATCTATATGTCTGTTTTTATGCCAATACCAAGCTGTCTTGATTACTATGACCTTGTAGTATAATTTGATATCAGGTATCATGATATCATTTTTCTTAAGATTGCTGAAGTTATTTGGGGTCTTTTGTAGTTCCATATAAATCTCTGGATTATTCTAGTTCTGTGACATATGCCATTGGTATCTTTTTAAATTTTATCCTCACCTGGGGATATGTTTATTGTTGAGAGAGAGAGAGAGAAAAGCCTAGGGAAGCATGGATGTGAGAGAGAAACATTAATCGATTGCCTCCTGTATGCACCCTGATTAGGAATCAAATAGTCAACCCTGGTATGTACTGTGACTGGGGATTAAACCCACAACTTTTTGGTTCATGGGATGACTCTCTTACTAACTGAGCCACCTGTTCAGCGTGTTATTGATACCTTTTTTTTTTTTTTTTTTTTTTTTTTTTAGATTTTATTATTTTTAAGAGAGGAGGGCAGGGAGGGAGGAAGAAAGATAGAAAAGCATCAATGTATGGTTGCCTTTCACCTGCCTCCAGCAAAGGACCTGGCTGGAGACCTGGCTTGCCACTTGGTTATGTGCCATGACTGGGTAATTGAACCAACAACCTTTGGGTTTACGGGCCGGCACCTGTCCACTGAGCCACAGTAGCCAGGGCTTGATATCTTGATATGAATTGTGTTGAATCTATAGATTGCTTTGGGTAGTGTGGATGTTTTAATGATACTAATTCTTCCTATTCATGAATGTGGTATGTGCCTCCACTTACTTGTGACTTCCATAGTTTCTTTCTTCGGTATCTTACAGTTTTCTGAGTATAGGTCTTTTACCTCCTTGATTAAATTTATTTCTAGGCACCTTTTATTTTCAAGTTGTAAATGATACTGTTTTCTTAGTTTCTATTCCTGATAGTTCATTATTGTTATTAAAAATGCCATCAATTTATGAGTATTAATTTTGTATCCTGCTGAATTCATTTATCATAGTAGTTTTTTAGTGGAGTTTTTTTTGTTTTCTATATACAGTATCATGTCATCCATCAAGTTTTACTTCTTCCTTTCCAATTTTGATGCCTTTTACTTCTCCTTGGCTGCTTGCTGTGGCCTGGACTTCCAGGACTATATTGAATAAGACGGTGAAAGCAGACATCTTTGTCTTGTTCTTGATCTTAATGGAAGCACTTAGTTTTTGTTTGTTAAATAAGATTTTGGCTGTGGGCTTGTCATATATGACCTTAATAATGTTGAGGTATGTTCTCTTTGTTCCTACTTTACTGATAGTTTTATCATAAATGGGTCCTGGATTTCATCAAATTCTTTTTCTGCAGCTATTGATATGATGTAGTTTTTATCCTCCATTTTGTTTATGTGGTGTATTACATGTATTGATTTACAGATACTTTACCAATTGTACATCCCTGAATAAATTCCACTTGATCATGGTATATGTTTTTTGTACTGTATCATTGGATTGGATTTGCTAACATTTTGTTGAGGTTTTTTGCATCTTTTCAGGGATATTGGCCTATAATTTCTTCCTTTGAAAAATTTTTAAAAAATTTTATTGTTATTGTATTTATATTCATCCCATTTTTCCACCTCTGCTCTCCCCTTCCCCACCTTCCCTATCCCCCCTCTCACAGTTAATCCCACATGTTGTCCATTTCCATGGGTCATCCATGCTAGTTCCTTGACTAAAACTGTACCCCTTCTTTGCCTCTTTCTCCCCCTCCCCGTTCCTCTCTGCACACTGCAAGTCTGTTCCTTGTTTCCATAATTTTCTTTCTTTGTAGCGTCTTTATCTGGTTTTAGAATTAGGATAATTTGGCCTTATAAAATGGGCTTGGGAGTTTTCCATCCTCTTGAATTTTTTGGAGTAGTTTGAGAAGAATAGGTGCTAGCTCTTTGAATGTTTGGTAAAATTACCTGTGAAGGTATTTGGCCCAGGACTTTTGTTTGTTAGGAATGTTTTAATTACGGCTTTAATTTCACTAATTAATCAGTCTATTCAGATTTTTTGGTACTTTCTGATTCAGTTTTGGAAGGTTGTATGTTTCTAGGAATTAAACCATTTCATCCAGGTTTTTAAATTTTTTGGCATATTTGGTAATATATTCTTAACATTTTTTGTATTTCTGTGGTGTCAGTTGATGCTTCTCTTTCATTTCTGATTTTATTTGGATCCTCTCTCTTTATTCTTTATGAGCCTAAAGGTTTTAAAATCTTGTTTGTCCTTTCAAAGAACCAGCTTTTGGTTTATTGATCTTTTGTACTTTTTTTAGTGTCTATGTCAGTTATTTCTGCTCTGACCTTTGTTGTTTCTTTCCTTCTACTTCGGGATTTATGCTTTTTCTAGTTCTTTCAGGTGTAAGGTAGATTGTTTATTTTTCTTGCATCTTAAGGTAGGCCTGCATTTCTCTGAATATTCCTTTAGGATTGCTTTTGCTGTGTCTCATAGATTTGGCACTGTGTGTTTATTTTCCTTTGTTTCCAGGTAACTTTTAATTTCTTTCTTTCTTTCTTTTTTTAAAGATCTTATTAATTATTTGTAGAGAGAGGGGAAAGAAGAGAGGTAGAGAGGGAGAGAGACATGAATGTATGGTTGCCTTTCACCTGCCTCCAGCTATGGACCCGGCTGGAGACCTGGCTTGCAACCTGGTTATGTGCCTGGGCTGGGAATTGAACCAGCGGCCTTTGGGATTGCAGGCTGGCGCCTTATCTACTGTGCCACCAGCCAGAGCCCTGATTTCTTTCTTGATCTCACTGTTGACCCATCGTTGTTTAGTAACATGTTATTTAGCCTCTATGTGTTTGTATGTTTTTCAATTTTTTTTTTTTTTGTAGTTGTAGTTTCATATCATTATGGTTGGAGAAGATGCTTAGTATGATTTCAGTCTTCTTGAATTTATTAAGACTAATTTTATGTCCTAACATGTGTTCTATCCTAGGGAACATTCCATGTTCACTTTAAAAGAATGTATATTCTTCTTTCTTGGAGTGAATTGCCCAAATGCTCTAAAAGTATTTATTAAACCTGTTTAGTCTAGTGTTGTTTAAGGTTGCTGTTTTTTCCTTCTTGATTTTTGGGTTTAAAAGATCTGTCCATTGATGTCAATGGGATCTTAAAATCTCCTGCTATGACCGTATTATTGTTGATATCTCCCTTTGTGTCCATCTGGATTCGCTTTTTATATTTAGGTGCATTTATGGTGGGTGCATGTATGTCTACAAGGATTATATCCCCTTGTTAAAGTGATCCCTTGAGCATTATATAATTGCGTCTTGTTAAGGCCTTGGTTTTGAAGTTTGTCTGATGTAAGTATTGCTGTCCTGTGAACTGTTTCTTTTTCAGCATTGTATTGCTTCAGTGAGAATTTAATCTATTTAAATTACTGATATATTGCAAATACCTGGAGCATTTTTCTTTTAATTAGTATTGCTGTCTCATATTTAGATCACTTCTTGGGCACATCAACCTTGAGATATGTGGATGTGAAATGCATCTATTTCTGCTGAGGTTTGCTCATGGGCAAGACAGCAGGGGCAGGATGGAAATAGCAGAGGTCTCAGGGTGGGCCAGTTTGGTTCATGTCCAACCACTTGGGCAGGCCATTCATCTTTTCTAAAGCTGGGTTTCCATAGTTCACCATATAGGGTTGCTCTGAGTTGGCAAGTAATATCATTGATAAGGCTGCTTAGCACAGGGTGTGGTATGTATTAGGGGTATAGAATTTAGCTGGTATTGTGATTTTCACCACAGTGAACTTTCAAGAAAATAACATGAGTTTAGTTTTTCTTGTTATTGGGGGTAGTAGAAGATCAACATCGGGGCTGTATGTACTTGGCTGAGTAGCCTTGGGTGGCAATTTGTGTGTTCATAGGAGGAAAGAGGAAGAAGTACATGGTGCCAATAAAATCTTTTTTATAGAGAGCAGCAACCTAGAAGTCATCTTAAGGAAATACTTTTATAACTGTCTTTGTATCTTTTTTTTATCTTCACCCTAGGACATTTTTTCATTGCTTCTAAAGAAAGAGGAGGGGAGAGACAGAGACAAGAGACATTGGTGTGAGAGAGAAACATTGATTAATTGCCATCTTGTATACACCCTAACCAGGGATTGAACCCATAATCTGGTTATGTGCCCTGACCAGTAATCAAACCTATAACCCTTTGATCCATGGGACCAACTGAGCCACACTGGCCAGGTCTGTCTTTGTATCTTTATTAAATAGGTCTTGCCCTGGCAAGGTGGGACAGTTGGTGGAGTGTTGTCCCACACCCCTCCCCCACAAAATGTTGTGGTTCAATTTCCAGTCAGGGCATATGCCTAGGGTGTGGGTTCAATCCCCTATTGGGGTATGCGAAGGAGGAAGCTGATCAGTGTTTTCCTCATATTGATGGTTTTACTCCTTTCTCCCTTCTTCTTTCTCTCTAAGATCAGTAAACATATCTGCAGGTGAGAATTAAAAAATAAGCAACGAAACAGGTCTTGCTGTGAGTTTGGATAGTGAAATGTGAATCAGGAGACTGCCCTGTTTGTTGGTGTCAGGTGTGTATGTGTGTGTGTATATATGTGTGTGTATGTGTGTTGAGCTTTATGATGGTGGTGAGGCTGTGTCATTTATGAGACTGTAGATAGCCCCTTCTGTTTATCTGCTACAAGGAGTAGCTGTGTCCTGCACATCTCTTTCCCCAGGAACCTCTTGATGCTAGGACCAAGGAGGTCGGGAGGCAGGATGGAGACAAATAGTATCATTGATGATATTGGGACCCTTCTTGTCCAAATGGTGCTTTTCCCAAGAACTTGTTGGTAGTTATCTTTGACTTTTATTTTAATGGTGCTTGAGTAAAGGAGTAATTTTCTCTGCCCTCTAGCTTCCATCAAAAATGGATATTGAAGGCCCTGGCTGGTAGCACAATGGATAAGGCGCCGGCCTGCGAACCCAAAGGTCGCAGGTTCGATTCCCCAGCCAGGGCACGTAACCAGGTTGCAAACCAGGTCTCCAGTCACCTCTGTAGCTGGAGGCAGGTGAAAAGCAACCATACATTGATGTCTCTCTCCCTCTCTGCCTTTCTCTCTTCCACTCTTTCTAAAAATAATTAAATAAAATCTTAAAAAAAAAAATGGATATTGAGATGGATGTAATACAACAACAATAAAATTTTTTAAAAAATGGATATTGAACAAGAGAAAGGGAACATAGCTCATCGCTCATCCTTATCTGGTTAGAAGCGGACTGTGGTGCTATTTTGGACATTGCTTTTTAATCAGAAAGAGCCTAGGGAATAAGCCTTTCAATAAAAACAGAGTACATTTTCACCCCTTTTCAGATTGTGCAAATCTTGGAGTCACATGCCATGGGGAGTAAACCTCATTGTTAAAAATGCTTGGAGCAGTCTCCCAGATTCCAGGCTTAAAGCCAGTTTCTTTGTAGTTTATAGATGTATTTTTTTCCTGGTACACAAAATGTATTTTATCCTCACATACCTTAACCAAAGCCCTTTATTTTGCCCCAAGTCATGTTCATTTCACTTTGGGATCCTTAGATTCCTAGGGTAGAAATGATCGCTCCACAATTGGCTTGGTTTGATTACACTGAAAGTTCCTTAGTACATTGATTTTCATAAAGGTAAAAGATAGGTGAGTTTAAATATTCTGAAGCCTTTTGTCTGTTGTGTTTTTTTTTTTTTAGGACTGGGAACTAGTCCTTATTTTTATTACTCCTTCAGGGAATGGGGTGCTTGCTTTAAATTGGTATTAACTTTATCTGACTTCTCCCATGCAATCTTGATTCCTGTATTTATCAGTTAAGCTGCTTCTGTGGCTTTACCAAAAGGCTACTTTTTGAATGGTACACACCGTACAAACTTTCATTTGGCATGCTAGCCCTGTGGGTCTATAGGGGCTATCCATATGCTGAGCTGTTTTAGCCTTGTATTTGCTCTGGTTATTGTCATATATTCTGGCTTAATAACTTGTTGATCATTATGATAAACAAGTAATTTGTTAAGGTAAAAATATCAAACCCTGTGTATATATTTAAAAGCTTGCCTTCTCCATAGTAGGGTATTATATTAGTTTCCTATGACTACTATAACAAATTACTTCAAGGTTGATGACTTAAAACAACAAAAAATTATTATTTCGCAGTTCTAGAGTCCAGAAATTTGAAATCAGGTACAGGTAGGGCTGTGCTCCTCCCAGTGGGAAGAATCTATTTCTTGCCTCCTTCAGCTTCTGGTGACTATTGGCATTCCTTGGCTTGTGGCCACATCATTCCAGTCTGTGCCTCCATGGTCACAATGCCTCATCTTCTGTGTTGTGTCCTATCTTCCTTTATTTTTTTCTTACAAGGACACTTGTGATAGTACTTAGAGCCCACTTGGATAGTCTAAGGTACTCTTCTCATGTGATGACTTTTCTTTTTATCCTCGCTTGAGAACATGCTTATTTATTTATTTTTAGAGAGAGAAGAAAGGGAGGGAGGAGGAGGGAGGGAGGGAAACATTGATGTGAGAAACATTAATCATATGTGACCCTCATATGTGCCCCAACTGGGACCGAATCCACAACCCAGGCATGTGCCCTGACAGGTAATCAAACCTGTGACCTTTTGGTTTACGGGATGGTACTCCCACCAACTGGGCCACACTGGTTAGGGCTGAAGACTCTTACCTTAATTATTAGTTACATCTACTAAGACCCTTTTTCTAAATACAGCAACACTCATAGGTGCCAGTGTTTAGAATGTGGCCATATTGTTTTGGGGGCCACCATTCAAACTACTATAGACAAATTAGTAAAGTCAACATTCTTAGGTATTCCACACCATGCATTAGCCCTGACTTGAGCAAGTAGGCAGTAGTTATTTCCAAGAGTATTTAACATTTAATTTATGTGCTTATATGATTCAAGGTCCAGCAGAATACTCACTCTAAGAAATTTAGACTAGGTACAGTATATCTTCTCCATTGAACCCCTTGCGTTTTTTAATGTTTATCCCATAGTACACAGTCTCTAAAAGAGAGAATTCTAGAGTTAGTCACACATTTTCTTAAGAGAAAATGCTGGTATCTTTGAAAGATTCTTTTTATTCTCAGCCTTACCAGTGATTCTAAAAGACGTTGACTTTGACCACTGGATTGTGTGGGGCTGGTTTCCCGTGACATTTTACAAATTGTTGTATTATAGGCCTTACAGAAGTTTCCTCTGTACAATGCTTAATTTATTTGATGTAATTTGATGTGGTTCATTTGGTGGAGACTGGTCAAATGAGCTGCTGGTTTTCTCTTTTTTCCTCCCTTTCTCACCCTTCCTCCCTTGATTCTAGTGGTGCATTTCTGTTTAAGAAAGGATATGAGTTGGCTTCAAGACAAATGTTGGTAACGCTCTATTTGTCAAAACATCAAGTTACTGGATTGAAAATTGTATCCCTCCCCCATTCCCTCACCGAGTGAATTTAAAGTAACTGATGGCACGGTAATTCCCTGCTAGCCAATGGTTGCTTTCTGATTTTACACAAGAACTTCAGTGAGTAAAATAAATGAGCTTATTTTGTGAGAACCGTCTGCATGCTTCCTATCCTGGATGATAAAATTAGTTTTTATAGCACATAAATATATATAATGATGAGTGCTTGCATACAAGGTTCTTATGAAGTGGTTTGACTGCTGTGCTCTGAAGGAAATACCAAGACCATTTGCAAGTACAGTAGAGCTGGTAGTCATTAAAGGTTTCAGTTTTCCTTTGGAAGGTTTGGGACTTGGGGTAAACTACAAATTAATTCACTGCTCCACTTGTGTTGAGATTAGATTTTACTCAGCATTTTGTATGTCAATCTTTAGCATTTGTCCTTGAATTATTTTTTCTTTTTTGTAAAACTTTTTAGGAAGAGTAGTCTTGAAAAAAGCAGATGAACAAATGCAAATTTTATTTATTGAATGAAAAACTGAGCTGCTAAGAGCAAGAATGAAGAGGTTGAGGCCTTGAGGTTTCTCCTTTTTTGCTAAGGAAAGAGACCAGAATAAACACTGTTCTTCATTAAGATGTGCCTGTAACATTAGAAATCCTTCGATCATTCAGGCCTGAATATATGTGTACAGATCTGAATTACATCAAATAAGCCCCTGTATTCTAACATACCTATTCTCACTCAACCCTGAGAAGTGCCTACTGGCTCATTTTCCTCATGGTGATCGTGGTGCGTTGGGGCAAGCATAACTGGGAAGCCTGATGCCCAGGTAGCAGCTCTTCCAGTTCCACAGTCATGGGAAGTTTTTTCTTTTCATCTGTGGCAACATAGATTACTCCACTGCCTATTCCCATTGCCTAGGAAATTTCAGTCTACCCAAAGCTTCTTCTCAGACAGCAAACTCATTTCTTGTATCTAGGCTCTGCTTATCACATGAAACTGTTATTTAATCAGCCCTAAAGCATTATAAAAAAATGTTTCTGAGGTTTTTACTTGTATCATGAGTTCTTTTCACTTCATTTTTGTATGCTAGGGGTTTGGGTAGTGATTAAGGACTAAAACCTGACTTGTCCCTAGATACTCCTACTAGGATACAGCTCACCATTTAACTTGGAGGCTTTGGGCATTGCTTGGGTTAAAAGCCAAGTGTTAGTGGGGTATCTCTTCCACATAGCATTGGTGAGCATACTGCTGCAGGAGCAAAATTAAATGTTTTCTTTCATTTCTGAATAGAATCATTGATTTTTCTCCATAGATTTTGTATTGCAGAATTTTAAAGAACTTTAATGACCTTTTCAGTTCACTAAGATCTGAGCCTCTTGGGCAAAGTATTCTTGAATCACCTTCAAAAATTCTTGCACATATTTTTTTTTGGCACACATTTTTTAATGATCATTTTTATCTTTTTGTTTTCTTGAACTCAGCTGCGTAACATGGGTTAATACTGGCTTTGTTTTTGCAATCTGATTATATTCACTGGACAGCTAGCGAGTGGTTCTGATAAGCTGTTGTGTCATCAAAGTGTACTTTTTTTTTTTTAAGATTTTATTTCATTATTTTCAGAAAGAGGGGAAGGGAGAGAGGCAGAGAGGGAGAGAGACATCAATGTATGGTTGCGTTTCACCTGCCTCCAGCCACAGACCTGACTGGAGACCTGGCCTGCAACCTGGTTATGTGCCCTGGCTGGGGAATCAAACCTGCGACCTTTGGGTTCGCAGGCCGGCACCTTATCCACTGTGCTGCCAGCCAGGGCTAAAATGTACTTCTTAAAGCAGCCTAATGTCTGTTGTGATTGCCAGAATCTTTGTCTGAAACTTGTTGGTAAGGTCAGGGGGTTTTGATAAGGTTAGAGGTGTCTGATTCTTTGTTTGCCCATCTTCTGTGCTGCATTTTTGGCTCAAGTTTAATTTGTGGTGTTAGTGGTATATGTTCGTTTGTGGCCAATTCAGAGAGACAGATTAGACTTTTGCCAGTGAATTTCCAAGATACCAGTAGAAGTAATCTTTTTTTTTTTCTTTCTTAAAAATGAGAAAAATAGCTGCCAAAACAATCATTTCCCCCAGTTAACCTCTTTCACAGATCCTAGTTGCTTGTTACAGTTGACCTCCTGGTTTCAGGGAGTGGTAGAAGCCTTATGTTACTGCCTCCTGAATTTTGAGGTAGTCCTTGGTATTTGTGTTAATAGTTCTGTGTTTTTCCAAGACAAAATCATGTGATAATAAACAGGTTGTTAACAGTAACATTCTTTTGGAGAAGTTGACCCAACTTGTTATTATCCAGCTGATTAATCATCGTTAATGGCAATTAACCACACAGCCTTGAAATATACTCTTATTAACTCAGTGATTCTCAATCCCCATAGTTTCTGAAGCAATAGGGTTAGGTGTGGCCTAGGAATTTGCCTTTCTACCCAGTTCCCTAGTGACTTTCCTGTTGCTTGTCTGGGAAAGCACATTTGGATAAGGGTTTGAGGTTCTAGGGGCCCAAGGCTCCAAAGAAGTTTTATATCTGAAATTAAATTTCTGTGAGTAGCAAGCTTTTCTTGCAGTCAAGGTTACAGTGTCATACTTCCCTGGTTGGAAAAGAATGTAAACACATGGCTTTCTGTGGGTGCCATATAGCACATGGCAACAGAGGTGGGTGACTGGAGATAAAGGCCTTGTACACTCTGCTTTACCCTCGGATTTTTCCAGACTTGTTGGAAAGCCAAGATAAACAGCATCACCAGTCAAATACTTGTAGAACATTTAAAATGCCAAAAAGGGTAAACTTTGTTTTATGGTATCTGGAGTATGAACTTGAGTTACACAGTTTATTAGGATAAAACCCTGGTATAAATTTGGCCATTGTATCAAATGGGAATTTTAATTTTAATCTTTGACAGAGTTAGGATCAGTCCTTTAGAGAGAAAGTGCTAAAATAACATTTCATCAGAAAGCTTGCAGGAATGTAGCAAGACTCCCACACAATCTCGAGTGTCTACCCAATTACAGCCATCTTGAATCTTCACTGAAATAGAAAACGCATTCCATGCAAGTGTTGGTCTGAATGTGTTTTCGATATTCTTTTCACTTTTCTCCCAGTGAAAGGCCTTTGGAGAAAGATTGTTCTTTGATACAGTTCATAGTAAAGGGACATCCTTTCTGCTTACCCAGGTCATTTCCTTACATGTTAAAATGAAAATTGTCTAGTTCAACGATCCATATGTGAATTATTTTATCATTCAGGGGAATCAGTGTAGGCCTTTTGATGGCCAATTTGTATAAGGCATGCATGCAATGAAATGTTTTTTTACTTCAAAAGGGCACAGATTTTACTAGAGCAGTGTCTTGTGAGTAGCATTAAGGAGGTGGGAGGCTATTGGAGAATTTACTTTGGCTTAGTTCCATAGATGCTCTGCTCCAGTTTTAGGGTTGGCCCCCTCTTGCATGGTTCTCTCCAGAGGCATAGTCTGCCAAGTCACACAGAGTTGGTTTTCGTGTTCTTCAGGGTTTGGGGTTATTCAGTTCTCTCTAAAGCCCAGACATGAAGATGGAGGCCTTGGTGTAGAGTGAGAAGTACTATTAATAATTCATTTGAAAGGGGTTTCTATTTAGGTAAAGTATCAAGTAAGCAACTGAGATAGTATAGGATTAACTAACTTAAAACAAAAAAAACCTTCTGCGTGCTTTAGGCAAGAATCAGTTTTACTTAAACAGAGATGATACTTTAAATTCAGATGAAATATTAGAACAAATAGCCTGTATATTGCTTGACAAAATATATCTTTTTTTTTTAAATTGTATTTATTTATATTTAGAGACAGGGGAAGAGAGAGAGAAAGAAAGGTAAGAAAACATAGATTCGTTGCCTCATATGTGGCCTGTCTGGGGACCAGACCCGCAACCTGGCATGTACCCTGAGAATTGACCCAATGATCTTTTGCTTTGGGGGCAACACCTAACCAATTGAATCACTCCAGTCAGGCCTTTTCCTTTTTTTATATTTTTCAATTACAGTTGACATTTAAAGATTTTCTTTATTATCTTTAGAGAGAGGGTTAGGGAGAGAGGCATCAATGCAATGTATGGTTGCCTTTCACTGCCTCCAGCTACGGATCTGACTGGAGACCTGGCTTGCAACCTGGTTATGTTCCCTGGCTGGGGAATTGAACCAGCGACCTTTGGGTTCTCAGGCCAGTACCTTATAATAGTTGACATTTAATATTACATTAGTTTCAGGTGTACCGTATAGTGGTTGGACAGTTACATAATTTACATAGTGATCCCCCTAAGAATTCTAGTACCCACCAGACATTTTTCATAGCTATTACAATATATTCCCTACGCTGTACTTCAGATCCCCATGACTGTTTTCTAACTACCAACTTGTACTTCCTAATCCCTTCACCTTTTCTATCCAGTTACCTAGTCTGCCTCCTTTGTGGCAATTCTGTATCTATGAGCCTATTTCTATTTTGTTTGTTTATTTTGTTCTTTAGATTCCACATATCTAAAGTGATAAGTGAAATCATATAGTATTTGTTTTTCTCTGACTTACTTCATGTAGCGTAATATTCTCTAGGTCCATTCGTGTTATTCCAAATGGTAAGATTTCATTCTTTTTTATAGCAGAGTAATATTCCATTGTATATTTGCCCAACATCTTTATAAACTTGTCTCTTGATGGGCACTTGGGTTGCTTCCTTATCTTAGCTGTTTTAAATAATGCTGCAAAGAACATAGGGGTGCTTTATCTTTTCAAATTTGTGTTTTGGATTTCTTTGGATATACAGGGGAGGGGGGCAAAAGTAGATTTACGGTTGTTTGTATGGAAAATAATACACTAATAAATAATACTATGGGAATAAACTCTGTATTCTGTGTACTTAGAACCGTAAACCTGCTTTTGCCCCATGCTGTACCAAGAGGTGGAATTGCTGGGTCATAACCTATTTCTAATTTTAAGTTTTTGAGGAAATTCCATACTGTTTTTTATAGTGGCTGCACTAATTTGCAATTCCACCAGCAGTGCAGGAGGGTTCCCTTTTTTCCACATCCTCATCAGCACTTGTTATTTGTTGTTTTATTGATGATAGCTACTATGACAGGTCATTGTGGTTTTTATTTGCATTTCTTTGATGATTAGTGACTTTAATCATCCTTTTATATGTCTATTGGCCATTTGTACCGTCCTCTTTGGAGAAGTGTCTGTTAAGGTTCTCTGCCCATTTTTTCATTGGATTGTTTGTTATTTTAGTGTTGAGTTGTATGAGTTCTTATCAATTGTATCATTCATTGATGAATATGTTCTTTCATTGGGTTGTCTTTTTGTTTTGTTGATGGTTTCCTTTGCTATGCAAAACCTTTTTAGTTTGATATAGTTCTGTTTTTTTTTTTTTTTCTCATAAGAGATATATTTCAAAAAAATTTGAAACATTTATATGATGAGAAAAATTGGGGAATGTCCTTTTTCTTTTTAAGTGCCTTATTTGTATTTATAGGACAATACTTGTAGGTCTCCTAAACTTGTAATTGAGGTCCCATAATTTTAGAAATAAAACAATATTTTAATAAGAAATAAAGCAGTTGCAAACTTACAGCTTGTGGTTTTGCTTTATATTCCTCTCCCCAAACAGGTGAGATATAGCACACAGGATACATAAGGTTGATTCAGTTTGCATTTTCAGCTGGGCTTCCTCTAAGAAAGTCTAGTTATTTCACCTGGGCCTCTCAGTTCTGGTAGCATTTATTTGTTTGTTTGTTTATTATGTTAAAAATACTGGTAAAAGAATTTTGAAAAGTTTAGTTTCACAAAATTGTTGGCTTTTTTTCTTGGGTATGGGGATATTTTTTCTTCTTGGCTTAATAACAAGTACTTTATAAAGCTGTAATTACAGTATAAATTTTTGTGCTTTTTTAAAATTTGAAATTGTACCACAATTTCTTCATGTTGTGAAGTTTTTAAAAGTTATTTTGAATTTATTTTGATTGTTTAATGTTCTGTTGAAATGATGAACTATAATTTAACTACTCCCACATACTATTTAAGTCTTGAGGTTGATTTTGATTATGGGTGTATCTGGCAGTATAGCCATAATCATCTTGTTGATTTCAACTTTATTCTTCTTTTGAAATTAGGGTAAAAAATTTATTTTTACAGCCTTTGATATGTTCTCTTAACTTATAAATTGTTTTTTGATTTGGTTTTTAGAATTTGGAGACCATTGCTAAATTTACTAAATGGAGAATGTAAAATTATATGAAATATAAAAATACTGAGGTTTTTAACCCAGGAATATCTTTCCAGGTTCTGGTTGACAGTAAGAATAGCTACTGCCAGGAGAATCTCCTATGTATTAGGTGCTTTATATCTTTTATTGTCTACTGGCATTGTAGATAGTACTGATTAAATTGGGTAAAATAGCCACCAGAACCAGAATGGTACACTTGAGCCTAAATCAGTGAACTAAAAGTAAATTTGGATGTTTAGCTGTAGAATTTGGTTTATTAAATTGTAGGCTTGGCCAAAAGTTTTCAAACCATAGAGTACCATGATTTCTTTTTTTCTATTGTTAATGGAACAGTGGGCTGATGATTCCATTTGTAAAGTGTAGCATGCCCTGCTTGGCTTTTGAATGTCTGGTTAAAAAAAAAAACAAAACAAAAAAAATGGCTTAGTTGTGGGTCAGTAGAACCAGACAAATTGCTTGTTGGGCACTTGGATTGCCTTTTTAATTTGCTGTAATGCAGTCTCAACCAGAAGTGCATAATATGTTGTTATCTAAATCAAACTTATTAAAATTATCTCACAAACAACAGAATGCCTAATGTTTTGTCCATAATCTTGCAAATAAGAGGGAATTGAATGGCATTATAGAGACTTGTAATTTTCAAGTACTCTTTTTTAAGTTCCTTTGTATCCATTTTGGAGGTTATGCATAAAATGACTGCCATGGTTTTCTATCACTGGTCATTTTTTTAAATAAAAGACATCCTGCTGTTATTCTCAACTCAAAAACACCAATTATAGGGGTAATCTCTACAATTTAGGGAACAATTATTCATAGGTTGATAAAATGCTTAGTACTCTATAATAATTGTTTCCTCTTGATTTCTCTGGATTAACAAGGAAGGTCTGTAGAGGACTTTCTTTTGACTCTTTGATTACTAATTTCATTGATTTAGCTAACACTTATTGAGCAGTTATGCAGTGCCAGAAACTATTGTAGGTGTTGGGGATCCTCCAGTTTCTTTATATCTTTTTAATTAAAAAAAAATATTTTAGCCCTGGCTGGTAGCACAGTAGATGAAGTGCCGGCCTGCGAACCCAAAGGTTGCTGGTTCGATTCCCAGCCAGGGCACATAACCAGGTTGCAAACCAGGTCTCCAGTCAGGTCTGTGACTGGAGGCAGGTGAAAAGCAACCATACATTGATGTCTTCCTCCCACTCTGCCGCTATCCCTTCCCCTCTTTCTAAAAATAATGAAATAAAATCTTAAAAAAATTTTTTTATTCATCATCTCCAGAGAGAGGGGAAGGGAGGGAGGCAGAGAGGGAGAGAAACATCAATGTATGGTTGTCTTTCACCTGCCTCCAGCTAAGGGCCTGGCTGGAGACTTGGCTTGCAACCTGGTTATGTGCTCTGGCTGGGAATCAAACCAGTGACCTTTGGGTTTGAAGGCCGTCGCCTATCCACTGAGCCACCAGCTAGGACTCCAGTTTCTTTTTTAATACATGATAAAGCCCTAGAGAAAGTCTTTGAAATGGATCTTAAGAGCTTTTAAAATGAATTTTTAAATAGAGTAATTTGATTAAGAAGTTTCTAAAAATTTTAATAAATATCTTTTCAATAGAAATTAGTTCATTGCCTGTTTTTCTTTTGTTTCTGTAGGTTATTTCTTATGAGAGTCATGGATATTCCCTATCTAAACTTGGAAGGACCAGACTGTAAGTGAAATTTTATTTTCTTACACATCTGCACATTTAAGTTTGTGGTCTGGAAAGGAAAACAGGAAAAATATGATTGAAGAAAGAGCTTTATTCACTTAAAAATAGGCAGTGATTTTTGTGGTTGATATGAATACTATGCTTAATTTAAAGTAATTGTACCCTTGAGTCTTGATTAACTCTACTTATCTCTTACGTTTTCTAGTTTATACATGAGTTGAATTTTTAAAAATATATCCTCATAATTTAACACTAAATTCATAATTTCTTATAAATATATGTGTATAATAGATTTTGAGATGTGGTATCAATTTCAGTAACAGTAAGTTCCCTATTTTCCAATTATTGGAGTATTGTATATTTAAGTTTAGTAAAGGGCCTTTTGTTGTTGAAAATCTTAGAAAGCTAATCTGTTTGGGAGGTGGTTGCTTCATCTTCTGTACTTTTTCCACATTGCCCGTTCTTCCTTTTTAAGCCTTGGTGTATTTGTCTTAATGTACAGTATAAGGATATAGAAATGGGTGAACAATACTTGATGGAAATCAATGTAATGATACTGATTTGAGGACATGCTGTGTTGCACTCCTTATTAGATTAATTTTTTAATCTGTCATTCTCACAACAATTCTGTAAAGTAAATACTGTCATTCCCAATTTACGTGGGAGGACCCCAAAAACTCGGAATTATCTTCTGGAGGGTGGGCCCCTTGTAGTACAGGTTTTCCCATTAGGTGAGTGTTTTAGGTATTCATCAGTGTACCAGCTAGTGTTGTGAGAGGCCGTATTCAGCTTTGGTGAATTTTTTTGAAGACTCTAGTGTTTGCCTATTCCATGATGGGTGATTTATTAATGCACCTGCCCACACCAGTTTTTGACCCAAAAAGGCATAATCCTTATGCCCCACCCTCCCTATTCACTCAGTCCACCCTGAGCAAAGTTGTTTTTTTTTTCCCCTGATGAAAAGAGTCCTCAAAGGGGAGTATTTTGCTGATGTGAAAGAATTGAAACAACAACAACAACAAAAGGGCAGAAGCACTAAAAGGCATCAAAATTGATGATTTCAAAAACTGTTTTGAGCAGCAGAAAAATAATCTTAATAGGTATATTGCATCAAGTGAAGAGTACTTCGAAGGTGACTGAAGTTTAAACATGGTAGAATAAATACACGATTTTTAATAAATAAATTGTTTGTTTTATTTTTGTCCCCCCTCATATAGCCATGAGTGACTAGAGTGGTTACGTTTCTTGCTCAGAGTTGCACAGTTCAGTAGTGGTTTGGTAATTAGAACACAAGATTGTAATTTAGGATTGCCTTTACCTAAACACGGTTAGTCCATTTAATTTGGACAGTGCTTTTTTTTAGCTAAACAAACATCTGTACAACTAGATGTTACAAGATAAAGTTAAATGTTTAAATGAAACTTTTCAAACAAAGCAGTCATTTTTTTTCTTTAAATCTCATAGCAACTTCAAGAGCAAAAACGTTTCTGCATAGAATCGCTGGAGTTCAAATTGTTGTGGGTTTAATAAAGTATCAGAGCCTGATACCTGGGCTAAGATGGCATAGTCTTGCGATTCCTAAGAATGTTTTTAGGTGTTGTCCGGTCATCTGGAGGCATTTATAATAATTTCCCAAGTTAGTTTGGATTTAAAGAAGCCCTGGTGTATTGTTCACTTTTCAGCTATCAACCTTTTAGCAAAATTTTGTCTTCTAGTGCAGCCTAAACGCGATCACGTTCTTCATGTGACATTCCCCAAGGAGTGGAAAACCAGTGACCTTTACCAGCTTTTCAGTGCCTTTGGTAAGTTCATCACAAAGACAAATGCAGTTTTGAGACTTTGCTTTTCTAGCCCTGGCTGGTAGTACAGTGAATAAGGCACTGGCCTGCGAACCCAAAGGTTGCTGGTTCAAATCCCAGCCAGGGCACTTAACCAGGTTGCAAGCCAGGTCTCCAGCCAGGTCTGTAACTGGAGGCAGTTGAAAGGCAACCAATATGTTGATGTCTGTCTCTCTCTCTATGCCTCTCTCCCTTCCCCTTTCTCTACAAGTAATAAATAAAATCTTTTAGCCCTGGCTGGTAGCACAGTGGATAAGGCGCCGGCCTGTGAACCCAAAGGTTGCAGGTTCGATTCCCCAGCCAGGGCACATAACAAGGTTGCAAACCAGGTCTCCAGTCAGGTCTGTGGCTGGAGGCAGGTGAAAAGCAACCATACATTGATGCCTCTCTCCCTCTCTGCCTCTCTCCCTTCCCCTCTTTCTGAAAATAATGAAATAAAATCTTAAAAAAAAAAAAAAAAAGTCTTTTAAAAAAAGGAAAAAAAAAGACTTTGCCTTTCTTTTGGTGTAGGTAATCAGAGGTAGATTCAGTGGCATAAAAGAATATTATTATGTAAGATTTTAATCTCATTTAGGGAATTTTTGGTAGTTTCGCATTCTGCTATTTTTGTGCTAATATGATTTGAGGAACTTTGAATAGCAACCCACAATACAGTGTTATTATTAATTCATGGAAAAGCAAAATATGATTGCTATGACTTCCCTTACTGCTGACTATGGAAAATAAGTCTAGGCTAAAGATAAATTATTTTTAAGATTAAGTGCAGCTGGTTGGTCACTGCTTGAATTAAATAATCTAAGCAGATGAACACAGATGTTTGAGAGGACCATGATAATGTGATATGTGTGAAGTAGGGCAGTGTTTTTTCCCTTTTTATTAGGTCAGGTGATTAGGTTAAGTTGAACAGTCTTCTAATTAGGGTTTATAAAGACCATGCTGATTGCTGTTTATTTTAACAAATGAAGTATTTAGGCTGTTCTCTTTTGATATTCTTGGATGAATGAAGGTAGCAAAAATCTGAATGTCCAATAACAAGAATGTTTATTAAATATTCATCTGTCTCAATAGATTAGTATGTAGTCATTTAAAGATACTTGAAGAGTTTTTTTTTTAAGATGATGAAGTGCTTATATTTTAACATTTAGAGTAAAAAGAAGATACAAAGTAGGACTCCTATATAATTAAAATTATTATTATTTTTAAAAGATTTTATTATTTTCAGAGAGAAGGGCAGGGAGGAGAAAGAAAGGGAGAGAAAGAAACATCAGTGTATGGTTGCCTTTCACCTGCCTCCGGCTATGGACCTGGCTGGAGACCTGGCTTGCAACCTGGTTATATGCCCTGGCTGGGAATCAAACCAGAGACCTTTGGGTTCACAGGCTGACGCCTATCTACTGAACCACCAGCCAGAGATAAAATTTTTTTTAAAGCTTTGTAGAAACCAGACTGAAGGGAAACATCATGCTGTTATCAGTGAATGTTTTAGATAGGATTTTTTCTTCCTCTTTATACTTTCTGTATTTCCTTTTAATTTTTTTAAAAGATTTTATTTATTATTTTTAGAGAGAGGGGAAGGGAGAGAGACAGAGAGGAACAGAGACATCAATGTATGGTTGCCTTTCACCTGCCTCCAGCTACAGACCTGACTGGAGAGCTGGCTTGCAACCTGATTATGTGCCCTGACTGGGAATCGAACCAGCAACCTTTGGGTTCACAGGCCAGTGCCTTATCCACTGTGCCAGCAGTCAGGGCCTGTATTTTCTAAAATAGGCATATATTAGCTTTTTAAGTAAAAATATTTACCCATTTAAATTTTAGAAAAGCAAATGAAAGCAAGTATATTTTTGGAAAATTATCCTAATCTTGGTAGATAGTCTAAATGTTTTCTGAAATTCTAGTCCTGCTTTTAAACTTAAACACAGGTATAGAGATGCAGTTGAATCTCATAGCTCATTTCTTTTGAAAGTTTTTAAAAATTTTTTTATTTAAAGATTCCATTCATTATTTTTAGAGAGAGGGGAAGGGAGGAAGGCTGAGAGGGAGAGAGACATTACTGTATGGTTGCCTTTCACCTGCCTCCAGCTATGCAACTGGCTGGAGCCCTGGCTTGCAAACTCGTTATGTGCCCTGGCTGGGGAAAGTTTTTGATGTTGTTTCTCATCTTGTATTTTTAAGTTCTTATCCCTGTATAGTCAAATTTTAATTGGCTAACTGAAGTAGAATGCTCTGAGTAGAATTTTTTTTTTTCATTTAAATTAAAGAAGATTACTCTGTGATGTTGGGCAAGTAACCCCTCTGTATCTTTGTTTCTCATGGAGCTGATAATGATAATAATACCATCCATTTCATAGACATCTCCAGCTTAAATGAGCCAATCCATGGGGGACATTTAGAATAGTATGTGGCATAGAGTAACTATTTAATAAATACTAGCTATTATTATTTATCTCAAAGACAACATACAGGGTAGAGAGGTAGTGAAGTAATAGTAAGTGACTTTCTAACTGAGAAAGCCATTGGGACACTTCATTGCATATCAGAAAGTGAGTTTTTCTCCTAAGAGAGTAAAACAAAGCAGGTTCCTCCTAGCCTTTGAAAATTTTAGTTGGAATTAAAACATTTTTTCATTGCTAAATTCCTGTGTGTTTACCCTTTTTAAAAAATTTTTAGTTTTCTACAGTTTTTTAAGAAGAGTGGTAGCAGAAAAATTAGATCACTGGTTTTCCCTTCAATTTTCTCCGACTTCCTACCCTACTCCTCCTTCGTTTTCTTCAGTGCTCTCCTATATTCCATTCTGTTTACAGTTAGTCCTTTTTGAGGACTTGGTCTCTCTGAAAATCATTTTGTTTTACTATATTGCTTTCTGCCCCTATCTGTTTTTTTGTTTTGTTTTGTTTTGTTTTGTTTTTACCCCTCTATTTTGGTTTTCTGTCTTTGACACCTATTTCTTTTCCTCCATTCTGCCATCTGGTTTCTTTACCTGGCTTTGAGATCAACATTGAATTTTTCTTATTTCTTGGTGCATTGATTTATTTCATGTTTCCATTAGTAATTTTCAAAGTTTTTGTCTCTAAAAAAAAATTGTTGTTTTTGAACTTAAGTAAGTCTCTGAATTTTCTTAGTAAACTTGATGAGAACAAAGATTTTAAGAGCTGGCTCCACATTGTGTTGAATCATGAATTATGAAAGGCCTTTGTTTTGTTTTAAAAATACATTTTTAAAGCTCCATTTTGCCCCTAGTTTGTCTTTCTTTTCTTGAAGTTTTAACTGAAATAACTGCTGTGGTAGATTTATGATTTAGCTTTTTATAGTGATGAGATTTTGATTATATTTTAAACCAGCACTTCATCTTTCTCTAAATTAACACATGTACTTCAATGTAACAGATATAAATGAAATCTGATAGCTATATAAATGGTCAAGTGTTCATTTTATGTTTAATTCAATATTATAGGTAGCATTCAGATATCTTGGATTGATGACACATCAGCGTTTGTGTCTCTCAGCCAGCCTGAGCAAGTACAAGTTGGTAAGTGTTTTGGACATTGTTTTATGTATTAAGTAAAGTAGGAGCTTGTGTCCCATCCCTAGCATAAATATTGTGGGTTCAAACAGCTGATTCATAAGCATTTCTTCCTGGTTTGTTTTGAGATTGTCTGTAAATAATTAGTCATGTTTAGATGAGAAAATTAGACAAATACTGCTTCATTAGATATACTGCGTAACATTTTTTTACTTACCTCCATTCTTTTTCTTTCCCATTGCATTTTTTTCTAACATTAGTTGCAGATTTACTTTTAGGATAGACATAGTAAATTGAAAGGAAGAAGGGACACCAAAAAATGTTACCTGTGTTGACCCTTTTATCTGTTGTATTTCCATGTATTTATAAATTTTTGTTATTTGTTTGCTCCGTTAAATTTATATCAAGTACTTGTTTTACAAACAAATGAACTGAAAGATATATTGTTTGCTTTTAAAACAGGATTATAAAAAGTTGGACTGTCACATCTTTAGTTGTACTCTAAATAATTTTGATATTAACCACCACAGAACATTCCATTTTCTTAGTATGAAAAGTTGTTGAATAAAATACTGAAGAAAATATGTAGTGTTAAGCTCCTTACTCAAAGATTTTTAAATTCCCTGGTGCTTAATAATGTAAAATGTATGAAAATGTCAAATGATACATCTAATTAATTTTTTCTTTTTATTTAACAAAGTGCCACATGCTAAAACTAACAATTCTGATAATATAACTATAAGGGGAATTATATATGAAAACTTGTACAAAAATACAAATGCAGAGCAGAGTATTTGGGTATTTTTAAAAAGTATATGGCCATTGCAGGCATATAGGCTGTTACGGAGATGAAAACCTTAGGCTCTGGGTCATATTTTGCTGTACTACATATGATTGTGTGACCTTGGGCATCCTCCATAAATTGAGGATGATAATACGGACTTCTTAGGGTTATCATAAGGATTATGTGAGTTTATGTGCATAAAGCTTGACATAGGTTTGGACTTTTATTATGGTTATTAATAGTAGATTTCAGTGTGAAATGTACTTCAGGAGTACATGACACACCCGAATAGCATTGGATGCCAGCTGTAAATGATGTTGCTTGTTCATGTTTCAATATTTTGTGTGATCCATTCTTCCACAATCCTTTGAAAGATAATTTTGGTGGAATCCAAAGGGGTTGATTTATTAGAGATCTAAAGATAAGGAAGTTCAAATGGGGAGGGAGCAGGGACTCTGAGATTAAGACAATAGTGAGACTTCCGTGTGGCTGAAGGAACACTGAAAAACAACTCTAAACCAAAAGTCTAGTCACTCCTCTGCTCATTGTCACACTTAAGCTTTCTCAGTCTACACACTTGGAGAACATTGCAGCCGTGCAAAGGGTGGAGGAAGTGCCCAGGAGTTGAAGTCATTCTGACATGGAGACTAACCTTAGACTAACCTTGCCTCTGCCATTGTCAGCCATACCTCTTCGGGCAAGTTTTGTAAATTCTGTAAGCCACAGGTTCCTTGTTTGAAAGATAAGAGATGATGATAATTACTCTGTGAAGTGAAATCATGGATATTAAGTACATACCAAAGTGACTGCCACTCTACAATCAGTGCTTGATAAATAGTAGGTAATTATTAAAATAACTAGTTGGACTCTTGCTGTGAGCAGTAAAAATGAGAGTGTGTAAAAGTGCTTTGACATCTATAAAACACTAGTTAGTATTTACTTGATAATACAAATGTAATTCTTATTTATGTTTATGGGGTTTTATACCATATTTGATGTCTAGTAATGATTTCTCCATTACTGATTCTTGAAAGATTGCTTAAACAGTAGCTTTTAAGCCCAGTTATTTTATTCGGCACTTTCAGAAACAGGTAGCCACAGAAGCACTGTAATTTGATTCTTTGCCTATATGTGTTGCTTCCCTGAGGGTAACATTGAGTCCACCTTATTCACCATTGAATCCTTCTCTAGTGGCATGAATAAATCAATGTATGTTTGAATGAGTAATATGGGGAATAGGCCAAGAAAACATTATAATCCTTTTACCCTTTTCCTCATGGATTAAGAGGTAGATGCCTGTTGTCTTTCCATATATGCAACTTTACTAGTAAAATCAATTTTCCACTGTCATCTCTCTTCTTTTTTTATTAAGGTTGAAAAATACTGTATTCTTTTTATGGCTAAATAATGTTTTATTGTATCATATGCCATGATTATTTATTCATCAGTTGAAGGTAATTTCCTCTTTTTGGCTGTTATAAATAATGCTTCTATGAACAATCATATACAGGGTTTTGTGTGGACATTTTTTTTTCATGACCTTTCTTGCTTTTCTTTTTT
The DNA here is from genome assembly GCA_004026585.1 of Noctilio leporinus. Lineage (NCBI taxonomy): Eukaryota > Metazoa > Chordata > Mammalia > Chiroptera > Noctilionidae > Noctilio > Noctilio leporinus. Next base: position 39,472 of record PVIW01002042.1, read on the forward strand.
TTAAGCCTGTTTTATTGATTATGCTATTACATTGTCCCCATTTTTCACCTTTTGCCCCCCTTCCACCTGCTTATCACCCTTCCCTACAGCAATTTTGCCCCCTTGGTTTACGTCCATGGGTTGTACGTATAAGTTCTTTGGCTTCTCCATTTCCTATACTATTCTTAACATCCCCCTGTCTATTTTGTACCTTCCCATTATGCTTCTTAATCCCTGAACCTTTTCCCCATTCTCCCCTTTCCACCTCTCCACTGATAAACTTTCAAATGATCTCCAAATCTATGATTCTGTTCCTGTTCTAGTTGTTTGCTTAGTTTGTTTTTGTTTTTTAGATTCAGGTATTGATAGTTGTGAGTTTGTTGATCATTTTATTGTTTATAGTTTTGATCTTTTTAAATGAGTTCCTTTACATTTCATATAATAATGGCTTGGTAATGATGAATTCCGTTAGCTTTATTGTGTCTGGGAAGCACTTTATCCACCCTTCCATTCTAAATGATAGCTTTGCTGGATAGAGTAATCTTGGTTGTAGGTCCTTGCTTTTCTTCACTTGGAATACTTCTTGTCAGTCCCTTCTTGCCTGCAAAGTTTCTTTTGAAAAATCAGCTGATAGTCTTATGGGAATTCCTTTGTAGATAATTCTCTTCTTTTGCTGCTTTTAAGATGCTGTCTTTATCTTTAACCTATGACATTTTAATTATGATGTGTCTTTGTGTGGTCCTCTTTGGGTCCAACTTGTTTGAGACTCAGCTTCCTGGACTTGTATGTCTATTTCCTTTGCCAAATTAGGGAAGTTTTATTTCATTATTTTTTAAAGTAATTTTTCAGTTTCTTTCTCTAATTCTTCTGGCGTCCCTAAGATTTGGATGTTGGCCCTTTTGGAAATGTCCCAGAGTCTTCTTACACTCTCCTTCTTCTTCGGCTTCTTCTTCTTCTTCTTCTTCTTTGAATTCTTGTTTCTTCATTCTAATTTGGTTGAATGTTTAGTTCTTCCTTATGTTCCAAATAGTTGATTTGAACCCTGGCTTTCTTCATTTCACTATTGATTTCCTGTGGACTTTTCATTATTTAACTTGGTGTAGCTTTCATTTCTTTCCTTATGTTTTTACCATACTCAGTGAGTTCTGTGAGCATCCTGATCACCAGTGTTTAGAACTCTCTATCTAATAGGTTGGCTATCTCTGTCTTGTTTAGTTCTTTTTCTGAGGTTTTGTTCTGCTTTTTCATTTGGGCCATATTTCTTTGTCTCCTCAATTTGGCAACCTTTCTGTTTGTTTCTGTGTATTAGCTAGAGCTGCTTTGACTCCTTACCCAAGTGCACCTGTTAAGTTGTAGGGAGCAGAGCCTTAGGTATTTGCCAGGATCGGGCAACCCACTTCACTGTATTGTGGCTCTATTGGGGGAGGGAATTCAGAGAGGGGACAGTGGCACTGCTTGGCTTCTGGAGGCTTGTCCGGCACTCTCTCCATTTCTAGTCACTTCACATACTTCCCACATTTGACTCTTGCCTTGGTGGTAATTCCCAGAGTGAGTGGGTAGGCATGTACATGTTCTAATCCCAAGTGGGCCTTTTAAATGGACTCTCCTGAGAAACTGGAAGTTTCTTTTTCTGCCTCAACCCACACTACTTTTTACAGCCAGAGGTTGTGAGGCTTTATCTTTCTGGTGCTGGAATCCTGTGCTGGCAGTCTGCTTCGGGTTGATATTCCTCATGATTTTATCCACCACATGTGAATGTAGGATAACCAGTTCTGCCACCGCTGTCCTGTGCCACATCATATTCTTTCTATACCGACTTTCCATCTCCATCATTCCTACCTATTTGGATGAATTTAGCTTCTTTAAGTTGGTTGTTGGACTTCCATATAGTTCAATTTTCTGGCAGTTCTGGGTGTTTTTTGTTTTGAGGTAAGTTGTGATTATTCTTGTGGTTGCCTAAGGAGGCAAAGCATATCTACCTACACCTCAATCTTTTTTTTTTTTAATTTAATTTTAAATTTAATTTGTTGTTGTTGCATTACATCCATTCCCTTTTTACTCCCCTCTGTCCCTTTCCCCACCCACTCACTACCCCCCGAAATCAATCATACTTGTTGTCCATGTCTGTGATTCTTTCATACTAGTTTCTTGACTAAACTGCTCCACTTATTTGCCTCTTCCTCCCCCCTCCCCCCTCCCCACTGAAGGTCTATTCATTGTATTCATGTATCTGGTTCTGTTTTGCTTATTGTTTCTTTTGTTGATTATTGTCCTGTAATGGGTGAGATCATATGGTATTTGTCTTTCACTGACTGGCTTATTTCACTAAGCATAATACTCTCCAGTTCCATCCATGTTGTTGCAAAGGGTAGGAGTTCCTTTTTTCTTTCTGCTGTGTAGTATTCTATTGTGTAAATGTACCAAAGTTTTTTGATCCAATCATCCACTGATGGTCACTTAGGCTGTTTCCAGCACTTGGCTATTGTAAATAGCGCTGCTTTGAACATAGGGGTACATAGGTTCTTATGAATTGGTATTTCACCTGTACCTCCATCTTGACTGGAGGTGTCATTTCCCTTCTTACCAGAAGACAACTTTTAACATTAATACCTGGCCATTTGCATGTGCTGTGCTTTGTTCTTTGACAGAAGCCATTTTTGACTCGACCATAACCCAGGTCCTTTTAGAGCCTGGCTGTGTCCTGTTTTCTTTCCCATCTCAGCTTAAATGTCCCCTTCTCAGGATATCTTCCTTGGCTCCATTTGTAGAGGAATATACCCTGTTTTTTGTGCTAGCCAGGCATCTTTTACCGACTCACCTGTTTGTCTTCCCAGATAGACTGTAAACTGAGAGCAGAGATAGTATTTCTTATTCACTATTGTGTTTTCAGTGCTTAGGGTAGTATTGTCTGACATTAGTAAGTGTATGTTAAATATTTACTTAGCTGAATAAATTACATTTAAGGTATTATGACTTAGAAATGTCTTTTTGCACATGATAAATATACCTACTATCTCTGGTCTTATGCTGTGATTTCTAAAATCATCAAATGTTTCCTCAAGAGACAATGCAAAATTTGTTCTTTATAGTGATAATTCTAATGTGCTGCAGATCTTATTAATATTATCTTAAAGTAATTATTTCTACAGAAATGGAAGTCCTGTTAGATCAATAATGTAATTTTGGAAAAATCATTAAATGGCTATTTACATAGCAGCTATAGTAGCTTGTAATGGCTTCTTTGGCCCAGTTACAAGACATATGTCAGTTTTAATTGCCACATGTCTTTTTCTTTTGATGTGTTTAGTCTAATCAAGATTTTTTAAAAATTGTTTTTAACATCTTAAATATTGAGAATTCTTTTTTTTTTTTTTAAAGATTTTATTTCATTATTTTTAGAAAGAGGGGAAGGGAGAGAGGCAGAGAGGGAGAGAGACATCAATGTATGGTTGCGTTTCACCTGCCTCCAGCCACAGACCTGACTGGAGACCTGGTTTGCAACCTTGTTATGTGCCCTGGCTGGGGAATCGAACCTGCAACCTTTGGGTTCGCAGGCCGGCGCCTTAACCGCTGTGCTACCAGCCAGGGTGTGAGAATTCTTTTTTTTTACGAAATCTTATTATACTAATTATTAAAACTATTGAGTGCCATGTGTTTTGATTTTTTTTTTTTTTAATTTTATTGTTGTTGTATTACATCCATCCCCTTTTTGCTCCCCTCTGTCCCCCCACCCACCCACCCATTCCCCCCAAAGTCAATCACACCTGTTGTCCATGTCCATGGTTCCTTTATACTAGGTTCTTGTCTAAGCTGCTCCCCATCTTTGCCTG